>CAUYLG010001987.1:0-35602 GCA_963573385.1 Cacajao melanocephalus | reverse complement strand
TTTTTGCCCATTCAGTATGATACTGGCTGTGGGTTTGTCATAAATAGCTTTTATTATTTTGAGATACATTCCATCGATACCCAGTTTACTGAGAGTTTTTAGCATAAAGGGCTGATGAATTTTGTCAAAGGCCTTCTCTGCATCTATTGAGATAATCACATGGTTTTTGTCTTTGGTTCTGTTTATGTGGGGAATACTTCTAAGTCTCCTACTGAGCTCATCTTTTTCAAGTTGCCTGAATGGTCACCAGTTCTAGGGCTGCCTCTCTCAGCCTCTTGCTTTACGCCTTTCCCTGGTTCTCCTGAGAACTTCATACATTCTTGCTTTTTCGGACTATCTGTATGCTAATGGTCCTAAGAGCTCAGTAGGAGACTTAGAAGTATGTCATCACCTCCCATTTTCTCCCTTTATTTGCAGCTCATAGAATTTCAAAAATCGAAAAGACACAATGGAAAGAGGAATAAAAAAATTATTTCTCAGACCATAGGTTTGGTGCCAACTTTGAAGTTGTTTTATTTCCCCAAAACTTTGTAGCATTTATGCATCTAAACATTGCATTACAGGCTTTGGTTGTGAAGACCTTGATAAAAGCAAAACTCTCTGAACAGAATTTGTTTTTAAACTGGAAATTAAATTCTCAACAAACTACTTATTATGTATTTAGTAATATAACAAGGGGGCTTGGATAATGTTAACTTTGAGTTGAATTATTAAATGTTGAATCTGGGTAACGGTGTGTAGGGACACATTATCTAGCATAAGTTTCAGTTTTCCATAATAAAAAGTTTCTTTTTCATTTCTACCCTCATAGTGCTTACATGCTACTTTATGAAATAATCACAAAATTCTCAATTCAAGGAAATGGAACCAAAAATTAACCTAAGCCCATCACGTTTCCATGGGACTAGAGAAACGAAGTAACTTTTTCATATTTCCTAGTTTCTTTCACAAAAATATTGATGAAAACGACAGCGTGTAGACCCATGTATTACATATGAAATTCAACCAGAGCTGACTGTATATTGAGCCCTTTCCAAGGGTCAAGAGAGTTAAGATGAACCATTTGTGCAAAATTCATACTATAGCCGTTGAACCAGTGAACATTATCTAGAATAATGTAGAACATGTAGGGCAGACATCTTTAAGATTCGCTATAAAAATAGCAGACAAAGGAGCATACCGCAAAAGCCTTCCACACCTTTTCAATTGGCTTTGAAAAGGTGACAGCTTTGGGTTTTGTGCTTTTAGGAACACCTCGTTTAAAAATGAAGGTGCTGGCATGTGCATCGAACACCTTCCCGAATGTTGCCTGCTTGAATATCTTAAACATTTGTATCAACATCAGTGCCTGCAGTGGCCTGAACGGTGGCACCCGAAAAGATACACATCCAGTATTCTCTGTCTGGGTTCTCAGTGCAATCACGTGTTCTGGACTCTCAATGCAACCAGCTGTATCCGTTTAGGAAAGAGTCTGAGTTTGGAGACAGACACATGAAGGAGAGATACACATAAGAGGAGTAGGTGACCCGAAGATGTAGCAGGGAGAGACACAGCCACATGCCAAGGAGCAGCTGCAGCCAGCAGAGGCTGGAAAAAGAAAGGATCACATTCATCCCAAGAGCCTCTGGGGAGTAAGGCTCTGCTGACACCTTGATTTCAGACTTCTGGTCTCCAGAATTGGAGAAGAGAAGTAATTTCTGTTGTTTTTAGCCACCTGGTGTGTGCTGATGTGTTCTAGAAGCCCTGAGAAACTAACACAGTGCTACGTTTCCTTCCTTCTGTTAAAGCTCCTCAGCTATACAACATGCTACTGGCCACTACCTTAGAATTGATGAGAATTTGTGTCTCTAATAACACGATGACAGACTTTAAGAGGATTCCTTCAAGAACTTACTTGCATGAAGTAAAGATTCAGTCTTAGAGTTTTCAATATTTATCATATGACACTATGCGAAGGTCCCTTACTATTGACTGCATGAGCCTCAGTGTGGGAGGGGTGTGGAGTGAGTGCTTAACATCTCCAGAGAGAGCAGGGCTCACTTAAACACTTACTGATCCGTATCATGAGCAAAGTGGTGTGCTGTCACTGCTGCTGTCACGGGCACGGCTGAAGACTGGTCCGATGACTGTCCGCAGCTCAGAAGGATGCTTGAAGGCGTTTTGAAACAGGACTGCCTCCATCATTTGCAGGGACCTGTGAAAAATAAAAAGATAGGGCTTCTTGTTCAAAAATTATCCAGAATATAAAACAACAGAGAATTAAGTCAAGTACGGGGGTCTTCTGAGAATGGGACCCTGTGCAACTGAATAGATCAGATGTCCATGGAACCGGGTGTGCTTGGACATACTCAGTTCAAGGAGAGACATATCCAGTTCAGGGAAAAACCTTCAGAGATAACTCTTCCAGTAAAAAAACAAAAGGCAGGGGGGCTGGGGAGTGGAGCAAGCTTC
Source organism: Cacajao melanocephalus (assembly GCA_963573385.1). NCBI lineage: Eukaryota > Metazoa > Chordata > Mammalia > Primates > Pitheciidae > Cacajao > Cacajao melanocephalus. Next base: position 33,151 of record CAUYLG010001987.1, on the reverse strand, counting down.
CCCTATATCAGTGTGGCAGAGACGCAGGGGCGGAATACCCTGGCAGCTGATGGAAGACAGAACCTCTCAGAGCAGAATGAGAGGCAGCAAGCCACAGTACATCTCCCAAATAATTAGAGACGGCGATGGGAAATAAATGAAGCTGAAACTCGGCCTGGTGATAGGTATCAGAGTAAAGAAGAGCGCCTTAGCAACGTAATTAACAAAGGTCTAGCCTTGAGCAAGCATATTTATTAACAAGCTAAATATAGGTAGATATTAGTACACAGTAACAATAGCAAACACATTAGTATGTATATGCTAACATATTGAAATTTATGTACATATACATGTATATCTATCTTCTAGCCATTTTCTCCTTATTATCTTTACCCTAAAGCATTTAAATACTGCCAAATATTATATATTACGTGTGTATACTACTATTTCATATATATTAGTATATAATACTATTTATGTAACATATTTAATATTTTATCAAGTTCTATATAAATTTTCTTATACAATATATGATTATGTATGTAATACATATACATTTTATACTATGGAGGGACCTCATAAAAGCACTGAAGGAAGCATTTAGACCAATGTATTTTTTTTTAACTTATATCTTAGGTTTGGGGGTACAAGAGAAGGTTTGTTACTCAGGTGAAAACGTGTCATGGGGGTTTGTTGTACAGATTATTTCATTACCTGGGTGCTAAGCCCAGTATTCAATAGCGCCCTTTTCTGCTCCTCTCCCTCCTCCCACCCTCCACCCTCAGGTAATCCTCATGGTCTCTTGTTTCTTTCTTTGTTTTCTGGTTTCTCTCTCTCCTTTTTTTTTTTTTTTTTTTTTGAGACACAGTTTTACTCTGTCACCCTGTCACCCAGGCTGGAATGCAATGACACGATTTTGGCTCACTGCAACCTCCACCTCCCAGGTTTAAGTGATCCTTGCACCTCAGTCTCCTGAGTAGCTGGGATTACAGGCATGCACCCACCACCTGCCTGGCTAAGTTTTGTATTTTTAGTAGAGACAGGTTTTCACCGTGTTAACTGAGATGGTCTCGATATCCTGACCTCATGATCTACCTGCCTCAGCCTCTCAAAGTGCTGGGATTACAGGCGTGAGCCACTGTGCCCAGCCATTTTTTCCTTCTTTGTGTTTATAAGTTCTCATCATTTAGCTCCCACTTATAAGTGAGAACGTACAGTAGTTGGTTATCTGTTCCTATGTTAGTTTGCTAAGGGTAATAGCCTTCAGCTCCACCCGTGTTCTCTCAAAAGACATGATTTCATTTTTTATGGCTGCATAGTATTTTATGGTATATATGTGTATATATACCATATTTTTCTTTATCCAATCTGTCACTGATGGGCATTTAGGTTGATTTCATGTCTTTGCTATTGTGAATAGCGCTGCAATGAACATTCATGTGCCCGTGTCTTTATGGTAGAATGACTTTTATTTCTCTGGGTATATAACCAGTAATAGGATTGCTGGGTCAAATGGTAGTTCTGTTTTCAGATCTTTGAGGAATTGCCATACTGCTTTCCACAATGGTTGAACTAATTTACCCTCCCACCAACAGTGTATTTGTGTTCCATTTTCTCCACAACCTTGCCAGCATCTGTGATTTTTTTTTATTTTTTCATCATAGCCATTCTGACTGGGTTGGGATGATATCTCATTGTAGTTTTGATTTGCACTCTTTAATGATCAATGATATTGAACTTTTATTCATGTGCTTGTTGGCTGCGTGTATGTCTTCTTTTGAGAAGTGTACATTTATGTCCTTTGCCCACTTTTTCATGGGGTTGTTAGTTTTTCTCTTGTAAATTTGTTTAAGTTCCTTATAGATGCTGGATATTAGACCTTTGTCAAATGTGTAGTTTGCAAGTTTAATTAGATCCCACTTGTCAATTTTTGCTTTTAGTTGCAATTGCTTTTGGTGTCTTTGTCATGAAATCTTTGCTTGTTCTTATGTCCAGGATGGTATTGCCTAGGTTGTCTTCTAGAGTTTTGATAGTTTTGAGTTTTACATTTAAGTCTTTAATCTATCTTGAGTTGATTTTTGTGTATGGTCTAAGGAAGGGGTCCAGCTTCAGTCTTCTGCATATGGCTAGCCAGTTATCTCAGCACCATTTATTAAATAGTAAGTCTTTTTCCCATTGCTTGCTTTTGTCAGCTTTGTCGAAGATCAGAGGGTCCTAGATGTGCAGCCTTATTTCTGGGCTCGCTATTCTGTTCTGTATGTGCCTGTTTTTATACCAGTGTCATGCTGTTTTGGTTACTGTAGTCTTTGTAGTATACTTTGAAGTTGGGTAACATGCCTCCAGCTTTGTTCTTTTATCTTAGGACTGCCCTGGCAATTTAGGCTCTTTTTCAGTCCCATATCAATTTTAAAATAGTTTCTTCTAGTTCTCTGAAGAATGTCATTGGTAGTTTGATACAAATAGCATTGAATCTGTAAATTGCTTTGGAGAGAATACTCATTTTAATGCTACTGATTCTTTGTATCCACTAGCATGGTATGTTTTTTCCATTTGTTTGCATCTTCTCTGATTTCTTTGAGCAGTGTTTTGTAATTCTGTTTGTAATTTGTAATCGAACAGTATTTTGCAGTTCTTTCACCTCCCTAGTTAGCTGTATTCCTACGTATTTTATTCTTTTTGTAGTAATTGTGAATGGGATTGTCTTTCTGATTTGGCTCTAGATTTGGCTGTTGTTGGTGTATAGGAATGATAATGATTTTTGTACATTGATTTTGTACCCTCAGACTTTGTTGAAGTTGTTTGTCAGCTGGAGGAGCTTATGGGCCAGGACGATGGCGTTTTCTAGATATAGAATCATGTCATCTATGAATAGATATTTTGACATCCTCTCTTCCTTTTTGAATGCCCTTTATTTCTTTCTCTTGCCTGATTGCTCTGGCTAGGACTTCCAATACTATGTTGAATAGCAGTGGTGAGAGAGGGCATCCTTGTCTTGTGCTGGTTTTCAAGGGGAATGCTTCCAGCTTTTACCCATTCAGTATAATGTTGGCTGTTGGTTTGTCATAGATGACTCTTATTATATTGAGGTATGTTCTTTCACTATCATCTAGTTCTGCATATGTTTATGGAGAGTTTTTAACATGAAGCAGTGTTGAATTTTATCAAAAGCCTTTTCTACATCTATTGAGATAATCATGTGGTTTTTGTCTTTCATTCTGTTAATGTAATGAATCACATGTATTGATTTGCATATGTTGAACCAGACTTGCATCCTGAAGATGAAGCCTACTTGATCCTGGTGGATAAGCTTTTTGATGTGCTGCTGGATTTGGTTTGCCAGTATTTTATCAAGGATTTTTGTATCAGTGAACATCAAGGATATCAGCCTGAAATTTTCTTTTTTTTTTTTTTTTTTTTTTTTGTTATGTCTCTGCTAAGTTTTGGTATGAAGATAATAAAATGAGTTGGGAAAGAGTCCCCCCTCCTCAGTTTGTTGGAATAGTTTCTGTAGGAATGGTACCAGCTCTTTGTTGTACATCTGATAGAATTCAGCTGTGAATCTGTCTGGTCCTGGGCTTTCTTTGGATAGCAGGCTATTTATTACTGATTCCCTTTCGGAGCCTGTTATTGGTCTGTTCAGGGAATGAATTTCTTCTTGGTTCAGTCTTGAGAGGGTGTGTGTGTTTAGGAATTTAGCCATCTCTTCTAAGTTTTCCAGCTTTTGTATCTTATATGTAATTCTATGTTATATGTGTAGGATACTAAGGAGGGACCTGATGGAAACACTGAAGGAAGCGTTCAAACCAACGGATTTAAAAAAAAAATTTTTTTTTGAGACAGAGTCTTGTTCTGTCCCCCAGGATGACTGCAGTGGCGCAATCACAGCTCACTGCATCCTCCACCTCCCTGGCTCAAACAACCTTCCCACCTCAGCCTCCCAAGTAGCTAGGACTACAGGCGTGCACCACCACACTTGGCTAATTTTTATTTTATTTTATTTTTTTGTAGAGGCGGGATCTTATTACATTGCCCAAGCTGGTCTTGAACTCTTGAACTCAAGCAGTCCTCCCACCTTGGCCTCCCAAAGGCCTGAGGTTACAAGCGTGAGCCATTGTACCTAGCCTAAAAATAATTTATTTTTAATTGTTATGGGTCCATAATAGGTGTATAAATTTATAGGGTACATGAGATATTTTGACACAGGCATACAATGCATAATGATGACATCAGAGTAAGTGAGGTATCCATCGCCTCAAGTATTTATCTTTCCTTTGTGTTACAAACAATCCAATTATACTCTTACTTTTAAATGTACAATAAATGACTGGTGACTGTAGTCACCCTGTTCTACCACAAAATACAAGATCTTATTTATTCTGTATAGTTATATTTTTGCATCCATTAACCATCCCCACTTCCTCCAACTCCACCCCCACTATTCTTCCCAGCCTCCTATTCTCTGTCTCCATGAGTTCAATTATTTTAAGTTTTAGCTCCCACAAATGAGTGAGAACATGCAAAGTTTGTGTTCCTGGATTGCTTCAGTTAAAATAATGACCTCTGGATTATTTCAGTTAAAATAATGACCTCTAGTTCCATCTGTGTCCTTGCAAATGACAGAATCTTATTCTTTTTTATGGCTGAATAGCACTCCATTGTGTATACTACCAGATTTCCTTATCCATTCATCTGTTGATAAACACTTAGGTTGCTTTCAAATCTTGGCTATGGTGAATAGTGCCTCAATGAACATGGGACTGAAGACCTCTCTTTAGTATACTTATTTCCTTTCTTTTGGGTATATATCTAGCAGTGGGATTGCTGGATCACATGTTGGTTCTTTTTTTAGTTTTTTGAGAAACCTCCAAACTGTTCTCCACAGTGGTTGCACTGATTTGCGTTCCCACCAACAGTGAACAGGGGTTCCCTCTTCTCCACATCCTTACCAGCATTCATTATTGCCTGTCTTTTGGATATAAGCCATTTAAACTGGGGTGATATCTCATTGTAGTTTTGATTTGCATTTCTCTGATGATCAAAGATATTGAGCAGGTTTTTATATACCTGTTTGCTATTTGTATGTCTTCTTTGGGAAATGTTTGTTCAAATCTTTTGCCCATCTTTTAATTGCATTATTAGATTTTTTTCTTATTGAATTGTTTGAGCTCTTTATGTATTCTGATTATTAATCCCCGGTCAGATAGATAGTTTGCAATTATTTTCTTCCATTCAGTGGGTTGTCTCTTTGCTGTTTGTTTCCTTTGCTTTGCAGAGGGCTTTTTACTTGATATGACCTCATTTGTCCATTTTCACTTTGGTTGCCTATGCTTATGGGTTGTTACTCAAGAAATCTTTGCTCAGATCAATGTCCTGAAGAGTTTCCCCCAATGTTTTATTTAGTAGTTTCATAGTTTGAGGCCTTAGATTTAAGTCTTTAATATGTTTTGATTTGCTTCTTGTATATGGCCAGGCATAGGGATCTAGTTTCATTTTTCTGCATACAGCTATCCAGTTTTCCCAGCACCACTTACTGAAGAAAGAAGTCCTTTCCCCAATGTGTGTTCTTGGCACATTTGTCAAAAATGAGTTCACTACAGATGTATGGATTTGTTTCTGGGCTTTCTAGTCTTAAGCCAGTGGATTTTATCATGGCTCAAAAACAGAAACAATGAGACAAATAAGTAGTAGAGAAATAAGTTCTAAAGAACTTGTAGAATACAAGAAGTGGATTCTAGGACAAATCTGAATAGAAATGTTTCTATACCATATCTTACTTAGGGTTTTCACTAATTATTTAATTTGAAGGCAAATGAGTTTATTATCATATCCAATAATGTTTTAAAGTTTTATAGCAATTTAAGCTTTCATTAACTTTCTAGTAAAATAAATGAATTCATACTACATAGTATAATTCAATCATACTCAGTCAAACTTTTAGTCATCTCAAAATGCCATGGGATTTTTTTAATGTGTAATCACAGTTACAGAAAGCAACATAGATTACTGTATAAATTCTGCCATCAAAGTCTAACGTTCCACAATAAGCAACTACAGGAAACAAGAGCCCTTTACAGAGTGTTTTCACAACCAAAAGTGTATTTCTATCTTGTGTTTCACCAAGCACAGGGGAGGATAGAATGAACAATCAAACAAAGACCTTGCCTCAGAGAGCTTCCACTCCAGGAACGAAAACCAATATAGATACTTCTATATTTACATATCTACCTGTATCTATATCTATAAGAAAAGTGGTAAATTCCAATGGAGACTGAAATTTAGAAGCTCAAATAAATAATCTCAATACTTCTTGAAACTCAAAATTGTCAATTTTCTCATTCCAATCCAAGTACTGTCACTTCCCTGCATTCTTTTGTCTGTTTATATAGTGACACATCTTCATGATGAGCCTTCTGCTGGCTCACCAGAGCCCAGTTACATTTTCAATAATCAAAATTCTTTTGCCTCTCACTCTCTCAGAGGAAATCACCATCTTACTAATAGCTAACACTGACTGAGCACTCTCCTAATTCCTGGAATGAATTATCTCATTTAGTACTTATAAAAATGCACAAGGGAAGTACTTTAATGTTTGCATTTTACAATTGAATAAATTGAGGTCCAGGGAGTTTAGGAAATTTGTCCAACATCACAGGTAATAGGTGGAGGAGTCAGCATTTGGGACTGTGCACAGCTTGAACTCTCATTCTGTCTCTTGTACTGCCTCTGGATTAGGGAGAGCAGCTGCACTCCCAGTAGGTAAAACATTGTAACACATGTGCCAGAGTGAGAATTACTGCTTAGAACTGGGCCCCAAGTACAGTAAATTATCAGAGCTTGCATTCTGTATACAGCTTCTTTCAGTGCTTTCCTATCCTCCCTTTTATGTATCTTATGTAATTCCCATCTCGTACAACCTGGCTTCAATATTTAGATTGCCCTTTCACTGTGTTGTAGTAGTTTTTTTTTTTGATAGAAAATTTGATTACTGATTACATATTTTCCCAGGGTTTTCTAACAGCATTGACACTTTCCCAATGAAAGAACTGCTTCAGCTCACATGCAGCATTTTCTTGGGAGTGGATTGCGGATGAGAGTTCTGTTCACATAATCCTGCACCTTCCTTATTCTTGGTAGAGTGCTTGGTTCTGACTTCCCACCTTTGAGGCTGCATCCTCTCCATTACTCATGGTTCTCCCCCTTCCAGGTGTTATAAACCACCATTCTAAAAGTTTGAACAGTTGAACTCCTGTGGCAGGTAATCAAGAGAGGAATTACTCATTTAGTCCAAGCTGAACATAAATTCCCCTATTCTGTAGAAGAACATCAACAGGGTAACACTCATATCATGCCTTTAAATACTTTTGGTCTGAAGAATCCTGGAATTAATACTGTCTACTCATGTTGTTCTCAACATCACCTATGTTACCTTTATGATGTATATTTGTCTTCTTGTTAAAAGGAAGATATATAAAAATGCTGCTCAAGTATAAATGATCAACATATACACATACATGCACAAGATTCCTTCTAGAATGCATGTACTTATGCCAAGTAAGAGTTAGCAAAAAGAGAGTAAAATGTGTAGAGTTCTGATATGTTGGAGGAATTCTTCAAAGAATGGAATATGGCCTCAAATCCACCTGTAAACTGGCAACTTTGATTCACAAACAAGAAAACAGGGTAATATACTCACATAACTAACACTACCCAAAGACTAAAAAGTAGGCCAGGCGTGGTGACTCAAGCCTGTAATCCCATCACTTTGGGAGGCCAAGGAGGGCAGATCATGAGGTCAGGAGTTTGAAACCAGCCTGACCGACGTGGTGAAACTGTGTCTACTAAAAACACAAAAATTCGCTGGGCAAGGTGGCACATGCCTGTAATCTCAGCTACTCAGGAGGCTGAGGCAGGAGAATCACTTGAACCCAGGAGAGGGAGGTTGCAGTAAGCCGAGATTACACCGTTGCATTCCAGCCTGGGCAACAGAGCAAAACTCCATCTCAAAAAAAAAAAGGTAAAGCAATATCTAATGTAATTAGTAAATCTACGAGTCAACAATCCTTTGTCTTCTTATTACACTGGTGTTCTTAACCATTGGTGTTTGGGGGCCTTAACCACTGGAGCTTTGAGGCTTCAATATTTCAGATAATCTGTCTAGAAAATCTTAGCATAAAAATACACTGTCATTCAGCTTTTTCATACCCTTGATCATTTATTCTCTTAACTTTTTTTATTTTGACCTTCATTTGGTTCATTCCTTTAAGTATTTCAAACTCATCTTACTGAAGGTACCCTCTCCCCTGATTCCACATCTCAAAGCAAATGAATACACACACACACACACACACACACACACACACACACACACACACTCCAGGATGACAAAGGATGAATCCAAATTCACAAGACCAATCAATAGGAAAACAGACACACTTAAGTACAAATATTTTTACATTCTAATTCAACCCATGTTCTGCCCACCGGAGTCGGACATTTAGTACATTGTTACTGATCAGCAATTGCCAAATGTTTAACTACCAGTAAAAATAGCTTTGTGTTCAACCTACGAATGATACACAGATCAAAGAAAAACTGCCTCCAAACACTCCATTATTATCCCATCTATTGTTCCCAATTCAATGCTGTAGCTAGCTAACGCAAATCAGCCTTTCCTGGTGGGTGTATTACCTTTCTATCACAGCCATACCTCCCCCAGCAAGAATAAGAACCCTGACTAAAGCAAATCACAGTGCTACCATTCTGGAAAGAGGGGCTTGAATGCAGGCAACCACCAGTACTGGTATCTCCTGCCAGGTGAAGCACAGCACTGTGTCACAGGACCTCTCAACAAAGACACGTTTGGTTACCTCCTGACACACAGGGTCAGATGGGATTCATCAGCTATTCATTAAATGTTACCACAGTTCTTCATTTTCTCTGCCTACATCAAGCTTCCTCTATCTGGAATTTTCTCGGATGAACTCAGCTTTTAGCAGCAACCACTGTACTTCCAAATCATCATTTTATTACAGGGTTTAGTCACCAAAATAGGTGCAGTTAAAAACATATTCAAATGGTATATTTTTGATGTCTGCCTAGATGCCTTATTCTAGTAACTGTTCTACTGTCTTGAGAGAAAGCAGAGAAAGATTATCTCAAGGAGGAAATAAATTGATAATTATACAACTTTGAGACCAGAAGAACCTCCATTCCAACTTCTGTCTTATAGAACAGAATACTGAGGTGCAGAGAAGTGGAGGCACTTTCAGGTCACAGTAGAAAACCAGACTAACATCTCAAACTGAAACTGAGGCCCCCAGACTCTCTGTAAAAGTCGTTTTCATCTCACACTTTTCATCTTGCACAATATGCTGCCTCTTCTTGGCACTATCCATGTGAAGCAGCCGCTGTCAACCACCGGTCATCAGCCATCAGCACATGACTCACATGAGGTGCTGGCTTTTATTCTCATTTTCAGCTATTTATTTTCTTTATATTAAGTAACGAAGATATAAAGTAATGCAATAATTCTTGGAAGTTCTATTTCCTATTCTTATTCACAAAACGAGTGAACAAGTGTAAAGTTCTTATTACAGGGTACATAGAAATACTCGTTACATTCATAAACATTATTGCTCATATATAGATAACAGCAACCAGAACCCTTAGCAACAGATTGGCTTTTTTAAAAAACTAACATGACCACTCTTTTAACCATGTTAATTATCCACAAGGCTGTTGACTTTAAAAAAATTTTAAAAAAACTAATATGAGATATTTAAAAAGTCTTTCGTTGCTAAGCATTATGGTATCAGAATAGTATTAAGCATCTTTTTATTCTCTAATTTAGAAAGAAAAAATTAAATTAGCATTAACTGACCTGGTTACAGGATTTAGTTGGTATCATGGGAAGCATGGCGTAGCACCGTGGTTCTCAGTCTCAGCTGCACATTTGAAACACCTGAGGAACTTTTAAAATCTCCATAGCCCAGTCATAGTTAAAACTGGTTTTGTTTTGTTTTGTTATTCTATAGAGTTGGGATCGAACCATCAGTAGTTTCAAAACTCCCCAAGAAATTTCAATCTGCAGCCAAGTCTGACAATCACTGGCATAACTACAAGCTTTGCATAAAATATATACAAGATTGAATCCTGCATCTGGCCCTAACTTTATAAACTTGGGCAAGTTTATTATCACTCTGTGCCTCACTTTCTTATTCAGTAATAAGATGGTGATGACTGACCATGATGATGACAGTGATGATACTTACCTTGTAGTGTTGTTATGTGGATCATTGTTAAGATGCATAAATCTCTCATACAGCATATGACAAAAGATGGGCAGGCAACTAATGTTAGATACTAGTTTATGCAGAAATTCTGTTTCCATTTGTGGCAGAATAGGTCACATCAGACTAAACCTCCTATAATAACAATTACAAACTCCAGACAAATATTTTTTAAAAATTATCTGAAGGCACTGGTGTACAAACCAAAGCAGGCAGAAACTGAAGGAGCACAGTAGGTGAGCTCCGTAATGAGTTGGCTTTTCCCCCGATAATACGATCAGGCTCACTGCACTGCAAGGAGAAAATGAAAATCAACCAAGAAACATCATCCTATCAGGAAAAAGACATGAAGATTGAAGTTCAGAGATTATAGCAGAATATGAAATTGGAAGAAAAAAAAAATCAGAAAAAAGGGAAACACAGAGGGCATATTGCCAAATCTGCATACAAACTCTCCTCAAATCCTTGGCTTTTGCCTAAACTGTCTATTTTTATGGTGAGAATCTAAGCAATCCAGAAGAAAGCAGGACCTGAAAGGATAAAGAACTGAGAAACTATTTCAGCAGCTACCTAGTGACTCTCCAGTCTACAGCTTAAGGTTGGTGAGGTTAGAGGGGCTTGATAAATACCTTTGCTGTTCATTAAGTCTCTACAAGGACCACATATTAGGAGTAAGAAACACATATCATGACTAAAATCTATGGCACAGAACTAAGGGGAAAACTAAAGCAGATGCCCATTCAAAACCTCTAAAACCAAGCCTCCAAAAGATCAAGGGAGTATGCTAGTAACTTAGTAGCCTTCCAAGCAAAATGTAACACTCTTTATAAAAAGATAACAGAAGGTTGGTTTACCATCTTAAATGTTTATCATCCAATCAAAAATTGAGAGGCATACATAAACGCATGGAAATATGACCCACAACTAATGGAAAAAAAATAATAAATAGGAACAGACCCTCAGACTGGTGATATTGACTTTGATTTTAAAATTAGCAAAGGCTATAAAACAGTTAATAGAATTCTGATTAAAAATTTAGGGGAAAAGGTGGACAAAATAGATGAACAGATGGGGAATCTCAGCACAGATATAGAAATTTAAAAGATAAAAAATTGTAAAAAATATAAAACTGAAAATACATAATCATAAATAAAAAGTTTGTTAAATAAGTTTAATTGCAGGCTAGACCTACAGAAAAAAGAATAAGCAAATTCACTTAAAAACAGAAATACATAAAAAAAGAAACTCGCACATAGGAACAGAGCATACAAGACCTGTGGGGCAATATTTTATCATCTAACATATGTATAACTGAGGTCCCAGAAAGAGATTAGAATGAAACGGAAGAAATACGTGAAGAGAAAATGGCTAAAACTTATTCTAAAATTGATGAAAATACATCAATAGATCCAAAACATTTGCAAACTGCAAGCAGGACAAACACAAAGATACACCCATCTAGGAACCTTTTGGGCAAACTGGTGAAAACTAGTAATTAAAATAAAGTATCTTAAAAAACAGTTAAAGAAAAAAATTATGCATTACATTCAGGGTAACAGCAATAAATATGATGGTTGACTTCTTATAAGAACAAAGAAAGAAGGTAATGAAATGATATCTTTAAAATGCTTAATAAAAAATGTTAACTGTTCATTTTTCAAAAATGAAGGTGATTTAAAGCCATTTTCAGACAATAGCTGAGAGAATTTTATTGCAAGCAAAACCTCACTACCAGAAATGTCAAAGCAAGCTCCTCAGGCTGAAGGAAATGACACCAGATGAAAAGCCCAATCTGCGGAAAAGAATACAAGAGTACCTGGGCGCAGTGGCTCACGCCTGTATGGGAGGCCAATGTGAGCAGATCATTTGAGGCCAGGGGTTCAAGACCTGCCTGGACAACACGGCAAAACCCCATCTCTGCTAAAAATTACCAGCATTAGTGGGGCCAAGATGGCCAACTAGAAACAGTGGCATTCAGTCGCTCCCATAACAAAAAACCATAAGCGTGTGAATCCTTCACAAGCAACCAAAGTATCCAGGCTCTCTCATCAGAACTGACTAGAGGCTGATGTGACCCACGAAGAGGAGGAAGAACAGTGTGATGCAGCAGCCACAATGGGCAGGGGAGTGAGCGTGCTATCCAGCCAGGGAAACCATGCTTTTTCCGTAGAACCGTGCAACCCATGGATCGGAAGGTTCCACTTGCAAACACATGCCACTGGCGCCTAGCATCCCAACCCCAGAAAGCAGAGATTATCAACACCATCTCAGCTGGAATCTGCTTAAGCCCATCCAACTCCCTGGGGGAGGAGCAACAAGCACCACAGCTGAGGCTGCCTGCTGCCTAAGCCCTTTGAGCTCCTTGGAGGAGGAGCAGCAGCCAGGACTGGGACCTGCTAAGCTCCTTGGGTCGGGGAAGGGCGGCATCCATCTCTATAGCTCCAGGCTGGCTTTTCCCCTACTAGAACCAGGGAGGCTGGACGACTTGCTCCCAAGACTTGTATCCACAGCCCAACACACCGGCTGTGACAGTCAGCGGCCAGAGTGCCTCTTCAGGTATGACCCTGACCCATACTTCCCCACTGGGGGGGGCTTCCTTGCAGGAACTCCTGTAACTCCAGCCAGAGGCTCAGGGAAATAACCTGAATTTCCCTGGGCCTGAACCACTAGGGAAAGGAGTGGATGCAGTCTGTGAGCCAGCAGACTTAGCATTTCCTCCCAGTAGTTCTGAGGAATCCGGGCAGCCCAGACGAGTGGGTTTTCCCCCAGCAAAGCACACCCCCTCGACCAAGGGACAAAGTGCTTTGTTAAATGGGTCCTATTCTTTGTGCCACCAAACTGGATGAGACCTTCCAACAAGGATGGTCAGGAGTGGTCCTACTGGCATCAGGTTGGTGTCCCTTGAGATCAGAGGTCCCAAGAAGAAGGAGCACCCACACATCTTTGCTGTTCTCCAGCCTTCTTGAGTGACATCTCCAGGCACGGGAGTGAATCAGATGAATAGGGCCTGAAGCGAACTTCCATCAAACTGCAGCAACCCTACAGAAGAGGGACCTGACCATTGAAAGAAAAACAAACAAGCAAAAAACAACAGCATCAACAGCAACAACAACAAAAAGCCCCCACAAAAACCCCATCCGAGGTCAGCAGCCTCAAAGACTGAAACTAGACAAACTCATGAAGATGAGAAAGAATCGATGAAGAAATGCTGAAAACCCAAAAGGCCGGAGTGTCTCTTCTCCTCCAAATGATTGCAACGTCTCTCCATCAAGGGCACAGGACAAGATAGAGGATCAGATGAACGAATTGATGAATTGATAGAAGGAAATGTGTAATAAAAAACTATGCTGAGCTAAAGGAGCATGTTCTAACCCAATGCAAAGAAGCTAAGAACCTTGATAAAAGGTTAGAGGAATTGCTAACTAGAATAATCGGCTTATATAAGAACATAAACACACTAATGGAGCTGAGAAACACAGCATGAGAACTTCGTGAAGCATACACAAGTATCAACAGCCGAATGGGCAAAGCAGAAGAAAGGATATCAGCGTTTGAAGACCACCTTGCTGAAATAAGGCATGCAGACAAGACTCGAGGAAAAAAAATGGAAAGAACAAAGCCTCCAAGAAATATGGGACTTCATAAAAAAAGCGAACCTACAATTGATTGGAGTACCAGAAGGAGACAGGCAGAATGGAAACAAGCCGGAAAACACATTCAGGATGTTATTCAGGAAACTTGCCCAACCTAGCAAGACAGGCCAACATGTAAATTTAGGAAATACAGAGAACACCATTAAGATACTCCATGAGAAGATCAAGATACATAATCATCAGATTCACCAAGGTCAAAATGAAGGAAAAACTATTAAGTGCAGCCAGAGAGAAAGGTCAGGTCGCCTACAAAGAGAAGCCCATTAGACTAACAGTGGATATCTCAGCAGAAACTCTACAAGCCAGAGGAGATTAAGGGCCAATATTCAACATTCTTAAAGAAAAGAAATTTCATCCCAGAATCTCATATCCAGCCAAGCTAAGCTTCATAAGTGAAGGAGAAATAAAATCCTTTACAGACAAGCAAACGCTGAGGGACTTCATTACCACCAGGCCACCCTGCAAGAGCTCCTGAAGGAAGCACTAAATATGGAAAGGAAAAATTGGCACCAATCACTACAAAAACACACGAATTAAAGGCCAACGACTCTATGAGGAAAAATGTGCAAAATAACCAAATAGCATCATGATGACAGGATCAAATTCACGCATAACAATTAATGGGATAAATGCCCCAACTAAAAGACACAGACTGGCAAATTGGATTACGTATCAAGACCCATCAGTGTGCTGTATTCAGGAGATCCATCTCATGTGCAAAGACACACATAGGCTCAAAATAAAGGGATGGAAAAAGATTTACCAACCAAATGGAAAACAAAAAAAATCAAGGGTTGTAATCCTAGTTTCTGATAAAACAGACTTTAACAAACAAAGGTCAAAAAAAAAAAAAGGGCATTATGTAATAAGAAGGGCATTATGTAATGGTAAAGGGAACACTTCAACAAGAAGAACTAACTATTCTAAATATATATACACACTATACAGAAGCACCCAGATTCATAAAACAAGTTCTTAGAGACCTACAAAGAGACTTAGACTCCCACACAATAATAGTGAGACATTTTAACACCCCACTGTCAGTATTAGATTAACGGGGCAGAAAATTAACAAGAATATTCAGGATGAACTCAGCTCTAGATCAAGTGGACCTAGTAGATGTCTACAGAACTCTCTACCCCAAATCAACAGAATATACATTCTTCTCAGTGCCACACGGCACTTATTCTAAAATCAACCACATAATTGGAAGTAAAACACTCCTCAGCAAATGCAAAAGAACTGAAATAGTAACAAACAGTCTCTCGGACCACAGTGCAATCAAATTAGAGCTCAAGATTAAGAAACTGCCCCAAAACACAATTGCATGGAAATTAAACAACCTGCTCCTGAATGACTCCTGGGTAAATAATAAAATTAAGGCAGAAATCAGGAACTTCTTTGAAACTAATGAGAACAAAGAGACAAGGTACCGGAATCTCTGGGACACAGATAATGCAGTGTTAAAAGGGAAATTTACAGCACTAAATTGCCACATTAGAAAATTAGAAAGGTCTCAAATCGACATCCTAACATCACAATTAAAAGAAGTAGAGAGACAAGAGAAAACTAATCCAAAAGCTAGCAGAAGACAAGAAATAACTAAGATCAGAGAGGAATTGAAGGAGAGAGACACACAAAAAAAACCCTCCAAATAATCAATGAAAACAGGAGCTGGTTTTTTGAAAAAAAAAAAATAGCAAAATAGACTGCTAGGTAGACTAATAAGAAGAGGGAGAAGAATCAAATAGACACAATAAAAAATGACATAGGGGATATCACCACTGACCACACGGAAATACAAATTACCATCAGAGAATACTATAAACACCTCTGTGCAAATAACTAGAAAATCTAGAAGAAATGGATAAATTCCTGGACACATACACCCTACCAAGACTAAACGATGAAGAAGTCAAATCCCTGAATAGACCAATAACAAGCTCTGAAATTGAGGTAGTACTTAACAGCCTACCAACCAAAACAAGCCCAGGACCAGATTATTTCACAGCTGAATTCTACCAGAAATACAGAGAGGAGATGGTGCCATTCCTCCTGAAACTATTCCAAGCAACTGAAAAGGAGGGACTACTCCCTAATTCATTTTATGAAGCCAGCATCATGCTGATACCAAAACCAGGAAGAGACACTACAACAAAAGAAAACTTCAGGCCAATATCCGTGATTAACATCAATGCAAAAATCTTCAATAAAATATAGTAAACCAAATCCAGCAGCACATCAAAAAACTTATCCACCAGAATCAAGTCAGCTTCATTCCTGGGATGCAAGGCTGGTTCAACATACACAAATCAATGAACATAATCCATCACATAAACAGAACGAAAGACAAAAAGCACATGATTATCTCAATAGATGCAGAAAAGGCTTTGATAACATTCAGTATCTCTACATGTTAAGAACTCTCAATAAGCTAGGTATTGATGGAACATATCTCAAAATAACAAGAGCTATTTATGACAAACCAACAGCCAATATCATATTGAATGTGCAAAAACTGGAAGCATTCCCTTTGAAAACCAGTACAAGGCAAGGATTCCCTCTCTCACCACTCCTATTCAACCTAGTAATGTAAGTTCTGGCCAGGGCAATCAGACAAGAGAAAGAAGTAAAGAGTATTCAAATAGGACAAGAGGAAGTCCAGTTGTCTGTGTGTGCAGACTACATGATTTTATATTTAGAAACCACCATCATCTATCTCAGCCCAAAAACTCCTTAAACTGATAAGCAACTTCAGCAGTCTCAGGATACAAAATCAATGTGCGTAAATCACAAGCAATTTTTACACCAACAATAGACACACAGAGAGCCAAATCATAAATGAATTCCATTCACAAATGCTACAAAGAGAGTAAAATATCTAAGAATACAGCTAACAAGAGATGTGAAGGAACTCTTCAAGGATAACTACAAACCAGTGCTGAAGGAAATAAGAGAGGACACAAACAAATGGAAAAATATTTCATCCTCATAGATGGAAAGAATCAATATCATTAAAATGGCCATACTGCCCAAAGTAATTTATAGGTTCCACACTATTCCTATCAAACTACCATTGACATTCTTCACAGAATTAGAAAAAAAGCTATTTTAAATTTCATATGGAATCAAAAATGACCCTGTAGAGCCAAGACAATCTTAAGCAAAAAGAACAAAGCTGGAGGCATCACCCTATCTGACTTCAAACTATGCTACAAGGCTACAGTAACCAAAACAGCATGATACTGGTAACTAAACAGACATCAATGGAGCAGAACAGAGATCTCAGAAATAACACCGCATATCTACAACCATCTCATATTTGACAAACCTGACAAAAACAAGCAATGGGAAAAGGACCTTCTATTCAGTAAATGATGCTGGGAAAACTGGCTAGCCATATGCAAAAAACTGAAATTGGACCATGGATTAAAGATTTAAATGTAAAACCCAAAACCATAAAAACCCTAGAAGAAAACCTAAGCAGTATCATTCAGGACATAGGCACGGGCAAAGACTTCATTGAAAAAATGCCAAAAGCAATGGCAACCAAAGGTAAAATTGACAAATTCGATCTAATTAAACTAAGGAGCTTCTACACAACAAAAGAAACTATCATCAGAGTGAATAGGCAAACTACAGATGGGAGAAAATTTTTGCAATCTACCCATCTGACAACAGTCTAATATCCAGAATTTACAAGGAATGTAAACAAAATTACAAGAAAAAAAAAGCCATCAAAAAGTGGGCAAAGAATATGAATAGACACTTCTCAAAAGAAGACATTTACGTGGCCAACAAACATGAAAAAAAAGCTCAAATCACTGATCATCAGAGAAATGCAAATCAAAACCACAATGAGATACCATGTCACACCAGTCAGAATGGTGATTATTGAAAATTCAGGAAACAATAGATGATGGTGAGGCTGTGGAGAAATAGGAATATCTTTACACTGTTGGTGGGAATGTAAATTAGTTTAACCATTGTGGAAGACAGTATGGTGATTCCTCAAGGATCTAGAACCAAAATACCATTTGACCCAGCAATCTCATTACTGGTTATATACCCAAAGGAATACAAATTATTCTACTATAAAGACACATGCACACATATGTTTATTGCAGCACTACTTACAATAGCAAAGACTTGAAACCAACCCAAATGCCCATCAATGATAGACGGGATAAACAAAATGTGGTACATATGCACCTTGAAATACTATGCGTACTTAAAAAAAAAAAGAATAAAATCATGTCCTTTGCAGGGACATGGATGAAACTGGAAGCCATTATCCTCAGCAAACTAACACAGGAATAGAAAACCAAACATCGCATGTTCTCACTCATAACTGGGAGTTGAACAATGAGAACACATGGACACAGAGAGTGGAACATCACACACCAGGGCCTGTTGGGGAGTAGCAGGTGAGGAGAGGGAACTTAGAGGACAGGTCAACAGGTGCAGCAAACCATGACACATGTATACCTATGTATACCTATGTAACATACCTATGTATCCCACTTTTTTAATAGAAGAAATAAAGAAAAATACATAATTAAAAATAAATAAAATACAAAAATTAGCCGAGTGTGGTGGTGCATGTCTATAATTCCATCTACTCAGGAGACTGAGGCATAAGAATCGCTGGGGCCCAGGAAGTGGAGGTTGTAATGAGCCAAGATCACGCCAATATACACTCCAGCCTGGGTAACAGACTGAAACTCTGTCAAAGAAAAAAAAAAAGAGCACAGGAAATGTATTTAGGCAACAAAGACCAAATAAAGGTCAGATTTTAAAGGTCAGTTGGTTGGCCAATCCATTACCTGGCTAGCTAAATGATACTACCAGAATCTCAGCACTCTGAGATGCTCATGCCAATAATAACATCCAGAGACTGAGGCTGAGATTACAGCTTTACATCACCCATCTCATTCTCATGCCAGAGCACATGCTCATTGGGTGACAAGAAAGGCACAGTCGTTTTCTATATGTAAATTCTTATTTCTTGTCAAGCTATAGTAGAATTTGCATGTGTGCATATAACATGAATACATTCTGTCAACAGAGTTCATTCTTGACAGCATAACTTTAGTATTCACTGGATCCTGGAAATCAGAAAAAGATCCATATGTTGATGAACAGTTAAGAACATTAACAACAAAGAAAATAAAGATAAATATTTCTTATGAGTTTCTTTTTTTTTTTTTTTGATAGGGTCTCACTCTGTTGCCCAGGCTAAAGTGCAGTGGCACAATTTCGGGTCACTGCAACCTCTGCCTTCTAGGTTCAAGTGATTCTCCTGCCTCAGCCTCCTGAGTAGCTGGGACTACAGGCACGCACCACCATGCCTGACTCATTTTTGTATTTTTAGTAGAGACGGGGTTTCACCATGTTGGACAGGCTGGTCTCAAACTCCTGACCTCAGGTGATCGAACACCTTGGCCTCCCAAAGTGCTAGGATTACAGGCATGAGCCACCACACTCGACCATAAATTTCCTTTTTTTTGTTTTGTTTTGAGACAGGTTCTTACTGTGTCACCCAGGCTGCAGTGCAATGGTGTGATCACAGCTCACTGCAGCCTCAACTTTCTTGGGTTCAAATGATCCTTCAACCTCAGCCTCCCAAGTAGCTGGGACTACAAGCTTGCACCACCACACTGGCTAAAGTTTAGCATTTTTTGTAGAGATGAGGTTTCACCATGCTGTGCAGGTTAATTTCAAACTCCTGGACTCAAGCGTTCCATCCACTTTGGCCCCCCAAAATGCTGGGATTAAAGATGTGAGCTACGAAGCCCAGCCATAAATTTCTCACAGTACTTTTATTTTTAGTTTTTTTTTTTCCCTTTTATCTTTTCCTCTTCTCCTCCCACTAAAGGGAAGAGAAGATAGGGAGTAACCCATCAGAAAAAAGACTGGGCTGAATTAACATGGTTATAGTATAAAGAATCAAATTGAAGGACACCAAAATGTATAAATACAAATTCTCCTCATAATTTAACTTGGGAAGAAGAGTCAGTGTGTAGCTGCACTTCAGTTCCAAGGCAAACATGAATCTTCTCACTTTCCCTTCCAGAACCTTTCACTTGCCTTCCCTCTTCTCTATAATTCTTCCTATTGCCAATATCATCGTCTTGCCCACTTGCTGTCCAAAGTCCTCATCTTTACCAGAACAAAACAAAAACAGACAACACTTCTCTTTCCAAATCCCTACCTTATCTCCTTTTAATAGAATTTTTATCTAATAAAAATAATTCACATTTAGTTTGGCCAAGAAAAATACTACAATACCGCCTGGATAGAATTTGTAATTTAAAATAATTTGCTACTCAAAATAGTCTTTGCTTATAGAGGAGCATGCCTCAGTTCTAGGTTTATTACTTGCAACCCCAATACATCCTATGCTGTGTTTTCATGCACACTCACACACACACATTATGGTAAAAGCAAAACTAAATAAAAACAGTCATTCTTTCAGGAGAATACAATGGCTGGCTCCAAAACCATAAGTCACAAATATGAAAGTAAGGAGAGCATTTTAGACTTTATTTCTGGCAAACTACTTGAGCCAGAGCCCAGAAAAAAAAATGCCATTACATTTTTTAGTCCAGAACTCCCTGCTAAAATTATTTCAAATAATAAATGTAAAGAAAGCCACCAATTGATTTCTTCTCATTCAGTTTGGGGATTTTGACCAACTTCTATAAGACTGTACAATCAATCACGATTCCCATATGGATGTCCAACATCACCGTTATCATAGCTAAGTGATTCAGTTAATTCATTCTCAAATCAATATTTTAGTCATAAACCATCACCTCAGGCTCTTATAACTTTATCCTGTTTCTCTCTATCATCATCCATGTTTTCTGGTAAATTTCATAATTCCCCAGAGCTTGAACTTACCTCAGCAGTGGCTCCATGTTTAATTGCTAACATTATTAGAGAGATGGACTTCATTATTGAAGAAAAATAATAAAAGTTATTAATTAAAGTCAATTTGTAAGATGTTAAACATATTGGTATGCAGTAGATATTTAATAAATATTTCACAAATGAATAAATGAACTATGAAATAATGAATGAGAAAATATTTCTAAGCTTTAATATAAAGAAATGACACTTTGAGGGGATTCCTTTTTCTTACCTGAGCATAGCCATCTACTTTGGGAGTGCCCCTCTGGTTTTCCTTTATAATCACAAATATATTTCAGTTTGAATTATGCATCAGAAGTTTACTTCTCTCCATTTGTTCAAACACCACACCTAGGTCAGGCAGAACTTAAGTTCTGTAAACCGCATCCTCAGGCCTTGTCGAAAGTGCACGTTAGTTCTGTACATACATAGAAAAGAGAAGATCCTGTGGCATCGAGCTTTGAATCAGGCTTCATTCTTGTACCTGACACCACACAACTCAGGACCTGTGCTGAGATCCTAATCTTTCCTTCCTGGAATCTTTGCCCAGGGTTATTGATCTTTTCTTCCCAGACCTATAGGTCTAGACTCTGGGTTCACCACACCTGTCTTCTGGGTTTCGAATCCCTGTTGCCTGACTTCCCCATTGCCTGCCTTAGCTGCCGAGACCCATTGTGCACATCGACTGCTCCACGATCAACTGACTTCTCTGAGCCAAACATCTTGACCTAGTCCAAATTTTAAAACCAACCTCCTCATCCTATTATGTGCTTTTGCCATGTCCAATGCCACCTAGTATTTCAGCTGTTCATGAAAGGAAAACCAGAGCAGATGCACTGTTTTTATGAGTTAGTGCCTGAACTGGCCTTTCTCTTATCTATGAAAGAGTTGCATCTCTTTCAATCCCATTCCAACCCTCACTGCAATTTCTCAGTAGTAAACTTTGCTTTCTTAGTCGCGAGCTTTTCTTTCCCTGAGCTTTGTTTTCTCAGTTTAATGAACCCCGTATTCAGGTCTTTCCAGTTCCCACCAGCCTCCTTTATTTCCCAATTACAACTTTGTCCTTCTTTTTGGCCAGTGATTCCTTGGACTGGCACAGTAGTGAAAACAAACAAAAAGAAAAAAGAAAAAAAAGACAAAAAATGCTTTCTTTCTTAGATTAAAACATCTCATACTTATAACCTCCACAGATAATACCGACTAGGCACAATCCAACAGAGCTCTCCAGTGTAAAAAATGCTTTTGCTGCACAAGAGGGGGGTGTAATTATCTTCAACATCATGTTCTGAGGGCTTGTACTGCACTTTAGTGCAAATTAGAAAATTTCTCTGTCCAGGTGGATGATTCCTAAAAAAATAATCACTCTGAGTGTTTGATACATCACAAGTTGAGCCAATTCTAGCAAACAGAGCCCAGGCTACCCTGCCTCACCCTAAGCTAAGTACTTCCTAGTTACGGTTGAACTTTTGTGTGGTATCCAGAAATCCAGAATCCAGTGGCATAATGTTCTGAAGTATAACAGAAGTTATAAAATGTTTGTGTGTGCATATAAAGCAGGACTCTTGAGTTTTCCGTCTTCCTCCCCATTAAATTCTGATTACGTATTGTTCCTTGTGGCAGACCATCTTTGGAAAAGGTACAACAATTGCTTCATACTCAATACTGAACAGGAAAAGTGGGATATTGGCCTAAAATCTTTCATTTTCTGTGTACATGTCATTACATATTTCTCTAAATCCCTAGGATATACAACTCCAAGGGAACACTAATGCAGACTCTGGGCTTTGGGTGATAATCATGTGTCAGTGTAAGCTTATCAATTGTAGCAAGTGTACCACTCCAGTCAGAGGTGTTGATAATGAGGGAGGCTGGGTGATGGGGACAGGAGGGATATATGGGAAATCTCTGTTTCTTCCTCTTAATTTTGCTATGAACCTAAAACTGTTCTTAAAATAATAAAGTCTTTAAAATATTTTTTTAATTATTCTCATTCTGACCAACTTTTTCCTAACAAAAGACAAGCATAGCTGGAAAATGGCAAGGAAGATGCAGACAGATACTCAGGGAGAAAATGTGCATGCTGCAAGTTTCCATGTGTCTACTTAAGAATTTCCAGATGGAAATGAAAAGAAAGAGATTGCGGACTAATCAGATGAACTCACTTTATTTTACATTTTTACAGTTGCTATGTATTCTTCCCCTCAAAGTAAGAAAGAAACCCTCATCAGTGAGAAGTAGGAGGTTGGAAGAGGAGTGATATAAAAATCCTGGATAACTGACTTCAAGTATTCCAATTTATAGTGTTTCAAACTGTTGCAAGCATTTCTCTCTTTTCAGATGGAGCAGAGTGAAGACTGATTTCCATCCAAATTTTGAAAAATAAAGCTTATCCTCCAACCGGGTGAGAGAAGAGAGAAAATTCTTGTTTTATAAATTAGAAGTCATATGACAAATGGAACAGTTCTAACCAAATACTTTTTTTGCACTGTTTTATATTTGGCATTACAATATGTAAGTGTCTTGTCCTTCACTTGCAATTAGTGCCAAGGGAAAATTGCTCTGCAATTCCAGTCTTTGAAGGGACTCAAGACAAATGTGACCCATGTGACTCATTTTACACTGCCGAGAGAAATAGGCTATTCAAAATTCATCCTTAGATTTTGAGAGCTATGATTATAAAAAGTCAGATGAAAACAAATACTTGAGAAAGCCTTCCCTAGAAAATGTATCAATAATTGAGAGAAGGAAAAAGCCCTAAAATCAAACATCATAATTAAAGTGAACAAAGCACACATTTTAAGCATAATTCATAACTGAATTACAAAAATAATTATCACCATATTTTTATTGCTTTTCCATACCCGAGTACACTAATTCCCACCTTCTTTTTTATGTGACTTTTTTTCCTTCAAGGCAACTTAATCTTGATGTTTTTCAAATTTATTCTATTTATCTAATTTATGTGAGCTCATGAAAATATTATTTGGTCTTTCTGCTCCAACAAATATGAAAGAGAAGGAAAGACTAGAAAGAGGACTCTTAAAAGGAAAACAGAAATCAAAGCATATAACCAAGGAAAAATATATATATTAATGCTTATAATTTAAAAAAAGTAAATAAAATAGGAAACTACCAAAAAATCCTCAGTAGAAATTATTTCCAAATGGCTCAATATCAAGGACTTACACATATTATCAAAATCCATTTAGCCAAAGAGTACATGGAAGCCTTTGGCGGTGATGGAGATGTTCATCTTGATGGTGACGGTGATCTTACAGGCATATTCAACTGTCAGTATTCATCAAACTGTACACTGGATACAGTTTATTACACAAAAATTATACCTCAATAAACTTGATTACAATAAGAAAGCCAAACACTTCTTTATGGTGCTTAGATAAAAGTTAAATACACTGAAAATAAATGAACTGTGAGTGATGGTAAACATTCACATTTCACAAAAGCCATTTCTTTAAACGTACACTTACACTCCAGTATTTCTCAATGAGAGGTTTTAAAAATCATGATATATAATAAATGTGAGGTATCACAGGCACCATATTCATTTGCAATCACAAGGAAAAGCAGATGCAATCATTTTTCACTTTTTCTTATTTCATCTACGTATCAGTCTGTTTTCATACTGCTGATAAAGGCATACCCGAGACTGGGAAGAAAAAGAGGTTTAATTGGACTTAGAGTTCCACATGGCTGGGGAGACCTCAGAATCATGGAGGGAGGTGAAAGGCTCTTCTTACATGACAGCAGCAAGAGAAAATGATGAAGAAGCAAAAGCAGAAACCCCTGATAAACCCATCAGCTCTTGTGAGACTTATTCAGCATTATGAGAATAACACAGGAAAGACCGGTTCCCATGATTCAATTACCTTCCCCTAGGTCCCTCCTACAACACGTGGGAATTCTGGAAGATACAATTCAAGTCAAGATTTCAGTGGGAACACAGCCAAACCATATCAATCTACAACTTAGAGTTCCACCCTCTTAATGCTGGAAAAGTTGAAATGTTTCATATTTTATGACAGAATGTAGTCTACAGATTGGAAGATAAGATGCTGAAGTCCATTAACCATTGAAAACTGCAAAGGATCTGAGAGTTCACCCTTCTAGTAAACTAACCATTAGCCTGACAAAAGTTTCATGAATGCTAGTAGAAGACACAAGACTCCTGGGTCACAAAGAACAGTTTCGTGATCATGACAATAACAGTGGCCAAAGTATTAACATTTTTTGTACCAGTTAACCAGGCCTCCATTTTGCAAGACTATGCAAAGGGAACCAGATGGTACCTGCATGTTCAGTGATTGTGCTATAGAAGAGGAATCTTGAATGTAGGGAACCTGAATCTTTTATAATGGGCAGTGAGCATGCCTGGCCTTTGCTCCAGAGAGAGACACTGTCTCTATGTTCCAAGACTGCTCATAACACAAATATACCTGAAAAGATAGTTCAGAATGAAGCACAGTTAGTTGCTCACTCACAAGAGATGCAGAAATACAAAAAGTCTGTGGAGAACTGACCTCCAGCAATAACAACTCAATCATTAGAGAAAGTACTTCAGGGTACCTTGAATTCTTCAAAGAAAATGTTGGCTAATTTATTAGAAACCCCTGCTTCTCCAGGTCCAAGTTTTACATTAATACATGTATATAAAAATGTATACATTTTCTCAATTTGAGTCAGAATACCAAAAACCACACACAAAAAAATTCTATTAATTAACAGAAAACAGACATGGCAAGGATTAGCACACGACATGCATGTGCTGAACTTCCTGGTAAATCACCTCACTTAATCAATGACAATCCAACTGTTAGATGGCTATTTCAAATGATGAATTATTGTCCATGAAATTTGTTTCTTATTTATCAAGATAACAAGAGTAGAAATAAATTAATCTGCAAACCAGCTGCTCATAATCACCAAGTATGTTTCATTAACCAGCTACAAGAGCCAACATTGGAAAGTTTTACTTGACGTCTAACTTGACCCTATTTAGAAAGGTGACAGTATATTCCACTTCAAAAAATATATATTCCTCATCATCTCAATAGCCCAAGCCAAAATCTATACATCATCCTCGATTCCACTCTCCTTGTTACTCTTCTCACCTGTGTCAGTTGCCCACCTCTGCCACCTTTGTTTAATAAATACTTATTCTGAGCAAGGCTGTACCTTTTATTTGTATCAACTGTACCTCCCATTATGCTGATGCATAGTAAGCACACAGTAAAGGTCTGCAAAATGAATAGATCTAATGTTTTATCAATGTCAGAAAACAATGCACATAAGAATGTAAATGAGTACATCCATTATACAAACTCATATGGAGATTCTTCAAAAAAAACTTAAAAGGAACTACCATATGATCCACCAATCTCACCTCTGAGTATACCGCATATACCCAATGGAAACAAAATCCATATGTTAAAGAGATATCTGCATTCCCATATTCATTGCAGCATTATTTATAATAGCCAAAAGATGGGATCAGCCTAGGTGTCCAACAACGGATGGATGGATAAAGGAAATGTGATATATATGCACGATGGAATACTATTCAGCCTTAAAGAAGAAACCCTGTCATTCATGAAACATGGGTGAACCTGGAGGACATTATGTTAAGTAAAATAAACCAGGCACAGAAAGACAAATATCACATGATCTCACTTATATGTGGAATCTAAAAAAGTTGAACTCATAGAAGCAGCAAGTAGAATGGTGGTTACAAGGAACTGGTGGGCAGAGAGGTGGAGGTTGGGAAGACGTTTGTCAAAATACACGAAATTTCAACTGGACAGGAGTAGTAAGTTCAAGAGATCTATTGTACAACATGGTGACTATGGTTAATAACAATGTACAGTATTGTATTCTGGAAAATTTCTAAGAGAGTAGATGTTAAGTGGCCTCACCACAAAAATCATAAATATGCATACAAAAATTAGCTAGATTTAGCCATTCCAAGTGCATGCATATTTTAAAACATTACATTGTATGCAATAAATGGATACAATTTTATTTAATTTTTTAAAAATAAGCTTTTTAAACAGAAAATACCATTAAAAATGAAAAGGAAATTTTAAAACCACAGTGCACAAAGAAAGATATGGAAAAAATTGATTTTCTTGTCAAACATGGGTTTTACCTTTCTAACAATTATAGATATTTTCACATAATCGATAATATAATCGTACATTTTGTGTACTGGTAAACACAAACCTCATTCAAAATGGTGAGATTTTCCGCTCCAGCTCCTGTTAGACAATCTGGTTGCACTTATCTGTTAAACATTAGTTTCCTAGAGAAGATACTCATTTCAAACTGCAGCAAACAAAATATTCTACAGCACATATAAATCCTGTATGAAACCTGAACTCTGAGCTATGGGATTCTGGTGGCTTTCTCAACCCAGTCAGTCTGACGCTGTGAAATCTAAGACTATACCAGAAACCCTCATTCATTCTAAGGTATGTGTGTTTATTTAGGCCTATTTTGCTTCTAACCAGTGGTTATCATCAAAACATACAGCTTCTGTCGGGGAGGATAAAAGGATAAAAATCAAAGTTTAATCTCCAGTTCTCATGGGAAAAATCTGAAGAGCTGTTGTCCTCCTTAAAAAAAAAAAGTTAATAAAAAATGTTTTCATGAAAAGATAAGATCCAGGCATGTTAAAACGATTTAACCATTTTTTAATCTGATGCAATGATTTTCTCTAAAATAGATACTGCCTTTGATATCCGATGAGCAGTGGTTTGGGAGAGCATTTCTGGAAGATCCTTTGGTTTGTAGCTGCCTAGGACAGAATTAACCTCAGGAACAATATCCACACACAGTGACCTTCCGTTCTTTTGACTACACAGCTTACACCAAGGCAGTAAAGCTGTGGTTTACAGGACCCAGTCAAGAGCCCATTCAAAAATAAAATAAAATTTACGTTTTAAATTAACTTAAATATCTATATTTTATTCAATTTGCTTCCTCAGTGTAAATGTTCATCTGTCAAATATAAACTGTACAATGTTTAGTTCAAATAAGAAAATGAAGCACAAGTAGAATTGGTAATGATCAAGAAGCACCTTCAGACAAGATACGTTCGTAACTCCAACTATAACACAAAGTGTTTGCAAATTAATTTTTCAGGTTTTGATGCACTTTCCAACTTATATGTCTAATTTTTATATTTTAAATCACACAAGCATTACAGAACAAATTCTCATCCTGAAAAAATAAGTAAAATAATCTTTCAGCCTGCCTACCCTGACTTCATATCCCCAAGCCCTTTTTTCTACACATTTGCATAGAAAATACTAGAATGGTCGAGTGTCCATTATATACAGTATCATTTATTCAACAAAAGAGCTACCAAAAGTGAAATGGTACACATTAGAAGAGAGTGATTTCACCATTGCTGGATCACTGGACTGTGGCCTGAGAGGAGGTTTCTAGAAGAAATTCAAAGTTTGGATGAATGCCTGAGGGTAGTCTCTTTTTACCTTAATCTACATGTCTCTAACCCATAATTTTCTCAAAGTTATCACACACACACACACACTTTCTCAACTTCAGTGAAACCCACTGTCCCCTAAGGATACCACGTCACCTCTCAAGTGGGGGCTGGGAGATGTTTTCTGTCAAACTCCAAATATCCCAGTATCAGAACCAATGAAGCGTCCTCCTGACTACCAATGCCACTTGCAGACAAACGACTGCACTCTATTTTGTAAGTTGCTCCTTTGAGCAGCTGACAATAAGAGCCTCTTCTCCCTCTAGTCCTCACTTAATCATTTGGTCACTCCTTAAAGACTTTAGCACCCAACTCATAGTCTTCTTTTCACCCAGCCCTACCATGGTGCTAGGCAGATTTAACATCACTTGGATTTACCATCAACACCTTGCCCAGCAGTTCCTTACCCTGATACCCACTGATAGGTGCCATCACTTACCTCGAGCACCAGTTTCCACAGTCACAGCACGAATTTGGTTAACATTGGAAACTGCACTTCAGATAATTCTGCAACAATATTAAAACCTTCACCAACACCCCCACCTTCAACTTCTTCCCTTTCCAATGGCCTTGTTTTCATCCTCTCATACAATA
Organism: Cacajao melanocephalus; assembly: GCA_963573385.1. Lineage (NCBI taxonomy): Eukaryota > Metazoa > Chordata > Mammalia > Primates > Pitheciidae > Cacajao > Cacajao melanocephalus. The sequence continues at coordinate 4,199 of CAUYLG010001987.1, read as the reverse complement.
CTTCTACCTATCAAGAACTGCAATCCAGGACAATTCCATTTTCTCTATATCCATCAGCCTCCTCAGTTCTTGACCCCTCTCTATCAGTACAATGTCACCTCCCTCCCCCATGTCCACCTCCAACTCCTGGCTTCGTATTTTATCTGGCCTATTCCTATTCATCCTTACTCATACCACTTTCTTAAAAAGAGGCTATCCAGACTTCTAAGCTAGATGATGTTCTCTGTTAAGCCATCTTGTAAGTTCTTTGTGCTTTTCCTAACTGTTCTTCAAACACAACAATGATCATATTGCAATTAATGTCATTGCGGATTTGAACATGGAAGGTCTATTTTATCCTAGATTGTGAATTGATTAAGGGCAGAGATCATGGCTGCTTTACTCTCAATTACTTATGTCAACTAACACCATGCCTGGCACACAGAAGGCATTCCAGAAGTATATGTGGAGTCACACGCAGACACACACGTACAAACACACTTATGCATACACATTCATACACTTACCCACAAAGTTTTCTGCCAGTAAATGGGCATCTGTATTGTGCAAGCAATGTGAAATCAAAAGAACATTTTGGGGTTTTTGCTGCCTCACACCAAAACTAATTGCAGCCACTCTTCAAAAAATGCAATAACTTTACAAATAGCCACATCCTGATTCTTACGGTGGAAAGCTCTCCATTCTCTGCTGAATATTCATCTGTTGGGAGAGACACTTGCCAAGAAGCTCAGCACTTTCTGTAAAGAGAAGCAGCAGGGATAGAAGACATGTGGAGAGGAAAGTCAAAGGCAGGCTCCTGCAATGAAAGGTGCCAGGAACACGGGTGCAATCCCAGGGTGTGTAACAGGATGGAGAAGGGGGATCTCACTTTTATTGTAAATAGCAGAATTCTTTAAAGGTAGCTACATTAGCAGTCAGATCTCAGAGATGGTGGAAACACAAACATCTCCTTTCTCATTTGGGTCGGGGGCTCCAGCATAATTTCTCTAGAATAGAAAGATGGAGGCATCAATCCTAGATTGCACAGGGAAGTCAACAACACGTGTGTCCCCCAACACGCTCCAAATCCCTCTTTTCACAGCATTGTCAATAGATTATCTTCATCCAATCTTGGAAGCAGTCTGGAAAAAGAAGCAGAAGAGAGAAGAAAGGGGAAAAGTTCAAAAGCAGTTTAAGGTCTGCCAAAAAATCAATTAACACCAATATACACAGCGAAATGAATGACAGAAACCATTGCAGCAATCACTTCCTCATAATTCCTTCAACTGGCCAGGACCAAACCAAGGTGTGCAAATTATCTGGGCAAATGTATACTTTGGCACACCTTTGCTGTGTATACATATCTTCAACATTTATTTAGAGAAGGAGCTGGAAATTGCAAAGGTGGGATCAGGAAGGAACTGGCAGAAATGTTCAACTGCATGGCCAGTGTCCTGAGCTTTAGCCCCAGAGTCATGTGTCCTACTCTGTAGCCCTACACATCGTAGGACCCACTCACCCCAGAGGCAGTGTAGCCTATTTCTTTGAGATCTCAGCCGAATCCCTCTTAGTATCAAAGTACCCTCCATTTACATATAGTGCTGTCTTTGAAAGGAGCCATGATAGACATCTATCCAAATTTACAAATAGAAAAACTGGAGTCCTAAGAACGATATAATGAGCATAAATACAGGGACTATACACTGCCACATAATAAAACAGCATCAAAATATACAATTATGTATAGCACCTATACACTGGTATAGGTCAAACAGCTGCATGATTTAAAGGAGTTTTGTCATCAGTCAACTAGGTAGTTCTTTTTTTTTTTTTTTTGAGACAGAGTCTTGCTCTGTCAGCCAGTCTACAATGCAGTGGCACGATCTCGGCTCACTGCAACCTCTGTCTCGAGGCTCAAGCAATTCTCCTGCCTCAGCTTCCCGAGTAGCTGGGATGACAGGCATGTGCCACAACGCCTGGCTCATGTTTGTATTTTTAATAGAGACAGGGTTTCACTATGTTGGCCAGGCTGGTCTCGAACTCCTGACCTCAGTTAATCCACCCGCCTCAGCCTCCCAAAGTGCTGGGATTACAGGTATGAGCCACCACGCACGGCCAACTAGGTACTTCTTAATGCAGTCAGTTTGGCACGATACAAACAAAATCTTTCAAACTACAACACGTCTTAGAAACAGCAAATACTACTACTGTTCACTTAGCAAGGAAGTTTACATACAAGTAAATCTCCCAATATCTCTGTGTAAAGAGGTGTTTTAACAACATCCATTTGTATTAAATGAAATCACCGGACTAAGGCATCTATTTTTTACCATTTACTCAAAGCAACAGACAAAAAGACACGGCTTTGGGTTTCTTTATATAAACATTCTTCCACAGGTAGTCAGGGGAGGAAGGAGTACAATGTAATTTGATGGTGGATGAATTTGCACAAAAAGGAGACTAAAAAAGAAAGGTTATTGTGACCCAACACTCACGGTTTACTTTTTAAAGTTGCGGGGAAAAGAAATGGCAAAGCTTTCTATTTCTGTGAGCTTTTATTCTAAAAAATCGAATTAAAAATAACAATACCTAATCATCTCTAAATTTCTTCAACTAAAAACACCAGCAAAGGCCTTACGATTTTTTTTTTTTTAAAGAATTCATTCTCATAATTTCTTACTTGGCCCCGAAAACGATGGTTTAAAAATAGCTTAATTTGCATCTTATTCTTTTACTGCCTTTCTACAAATACATTTTGAAAAACTTACTTCTGGAAAGGCTGTTGTCTGCTTAGCTTTCACGGTGTATGAGATCGCTCTGCTTCCCTCACCTGGAACTGTCCTGTTCTCTGTCCCCACAATATGAAAGGCCATCCAATAAGGAGCATCCTTGCTAAATGATATCTTTAAAATATGTATAGCTACATGTATTTTCAAATGCATAATTGGTTTCTCAAGAGAGAAGGGAACTCATGCCAGAAGCAAGGAAAAGTTTGAAAGGCAGGCCAGGAAGCACAGCTGGCCCAGTAGCAGTTTGAATATGGCAAAATGCTAGTGTTATTTAAGACACCATTACAATACCCTGATGATCAAACAGGAAATGTTCCCTTGCCCCCTCGCAGGGTGTGTGACAGGAGAAGTGCCTGGCTTCTTCAGTGCCCCACTGCTCAAACCTCTAGGGGAGCATGCAGATGGGTGGGTTGTGGGGCTCAGACCCCACAGGAGTGTCTAGGGGTGAATGTTTACAGCTGAAGCCCCAGTGGGTGTGAGTCACGGGGTGGTCTTTTAGTTTTGCCATCTGCAGATGGCTGGTGTTAGCTCAGTTAGACCCCCTGCCCGATGGCGAGAACAGAGGACTTTCTGTATCCCAGGGTTCTTGCCTTGGTGTACCAGAAGAATCAGATCACATGCGGGCTTGGAGAATGAGTGCAAGGTTTTATGGTGCGGAAGTAGCTCTCGGCATATGGAGGAGCCAGAAGGGAGATGGAGTGGAAAGGTGGTTTTTCCCTGGAATCAGGCCACTTAGCGGCCTGGCTCTCCTCCGATTGCCCAGCCAAACTCCACATCCATCTGCCGGTCAGTGGCCTGCCAGCCTCTGCTGGTGCCTGTCCGTGTGCTCTTCTTGACATCCTCTGGATGTCCAGCCACTTGTGTGAGTGTCACTAGGGTCTCTGGGTTTCTATAGGTACAGGATGGGGGCATGGCGGGCCAGGGAAGTCTTGGGAAATGCAACATTTGAGCGCAAAGGCAGGAGTGCCTGCCCTTACCTAGGTCTGTGGGCACAGGCCCAGGGGTGGAGCCCTCGCCAGATATCCGCCCTTCTCCTCCCAGCGCTTCCCTGCCCGCTCCCGTGTCAATGACATCTGCATTTGTAGCTAGGGTGACCACGATATTTTTCATATAGCTGCAAGCGTCTGGCTAATACATTGACATGGTTTAGATCTGTGTCCCAGCCCAAATCTCATGTTGAATTGTAATCCCAGTGTTGGGGGTAGGGCCTGGTGGGAGATGATTGGATCGTGGGGGTGGATTTCCCATGAATGGTTTAAACCGTCCCTTTGGTGTCTGCAAGACAGTGAGTGAATTCTCAAGAGAGAGATCTGGTTGTGTAAAAGTGTGTGGCATCGACCGGGCATGGTGGCTCACGCCTGTAATTCCAGCACTTTGGGAGGCCGAGGCGGGCAGATCACGAGGTCAGGAGTTCCAGTCCTGCCTGCCCAA
>CAUYLG010001985.1:0-110922 GCA_963573385.1 Cacajao melanocephalus | reverse complement strand
AAAAAATAAAAAATAAAAAAAATAAGAAATACAAATGGCAATTTACTCAAAAACTTGTCATACGTATCCTTAATATGAATGTACTCCTCTAGAGTGAATTAAAGATACACCACTACAAAATACTAAAAATTTTTCTATGATTTTTCAGTATTATTTATTGCAAGACTAAATTCTAAGTAAGAAGCTTTAAAAATATTTTTGACATTGTTATATTAGAAGGCTATTTTTAAAAAGCAACTTTTAAAAAACAAAAATAAATGGAAATAGCAAAACTTGCTTGTAATGAAATGTTGCTGTAAAAATGTTTCTTTTAAAACAAAGAAACAGCAAAATAGGTGTTGAGTAATTTCCTGGGCCTTTAAACTGATTATTTAACAACTAAAGGCATACTGATAGCCACTTGGAAACTTTAGCTGATGTGTATTTTAACCTAGAAATTGCTAGATAAAAATTACATTAATCTTGGAAGCTTAAGGTTGTCAGTTTCCTTTGTTCTTCATATTCTTGTTGATAGTAATAAAGTCTATTGGTACAGTTCAGGATAGTGAACCTACAGTATTTAAACATTTTTTCTTTCAGAAATGAAAATACAAAATCCTTCTATTTCTTAAAACTTTAAATGCTTATTTAAAAAATAAACAAAAGTTAAAATATTATGCTGTTTTATAGGTGTAAAACCACACTTCTGATTCTGTTACGATATATCCATGTAGTAATCTATGATTCTACAGACAGAATAAATCTTAAAGGAAATATCTGCTGTTAGCAATGGGTCAAAATGTATATATAATATTAAACAAAATCTAAAACAGTGTATATTGTCCTGAATAAGGCTTACTCCAGAAACTCATTAATAGGAAAAACTTGTCCATATAGCAAAAGAATGACAAGATGGCTGAAGGTAAACTAGAAATCTTAAGGAATTCCCCTTTATTTTGTGAATAATCAATATCCTCAGAAGTTTTAAAACAATACTTAAAAATAATTAAGAAAGGTAATTATTCATTCATACCTATTTCATAAGTTTACAAGACTACTGAATTATTCAATCTCACATAAAATAGTTCTAAGTCACTGATGAAGTTGATCACATTTCCACAAAGAAAATATAAAATCTAACATGTTTATATTTGTCACAAGTTGACACGTAAAAGAGGCCTGAAAGTACCACATGATTCGTGAAGAATGCATATTACTGCAGAGAGTAAATTAGCTTATGGTGAAAACTGCCTTATCCAATATAATTCTTTAAAATAAAAAATTAAATGGGAAACTTTTTAAAGATTTTTTATGGAATACAGATGCTTTATGTAAAATATTAAACATAAAAGAGGACAAATTGACAATTTATTTCTGAGTATGTGGCTGAGATGTAAATAAGCCCATTCTATAAATCAAATCAGTGTGTGGTTTTAGCCATAGAAGTATTATGTATTCTGGATGCTATGGAACAGAAAAGGTGGGTGTCTCAACAAACACAATATACCCTCCAGAAAACGTCATCCTGACCTTTTTATTGTTGAAATTAAAAAATAAAAGACACTTAAATACAATGGTGAACATATAGGGCAAAACAGAATCATAAAATTTAATGTTGAGTTAAGCAATGAGCTGAAAGTTTGGGTCTCCAAATTGGCTTTGAACCCAAAACCACTTAAAAATGACTATGTTCACAGTTAACGGCAATTGGCTTATAGGTGAGAGAACGGTCGAAGTTGTTCCAGTTGAACTTCCAGGGAAATTCTCTCCTCAAGAACATCCTGAAAAAGAGGCAAAGGCCAAGTTATGTTTCAAAGTATATAAAAACGAAGTAACATCTAACAACATCTCTGCTTAAAGAAAGCAATTTAAATTTGTCAAGAAGACTAAGGGAGAGCTTATTCGTATTTTAAAAGTATACTTCACTTTAGAAAGGTAGATTCTTTATATGTTTTTAATATTAAAATAAGATCCTGGTAATTTCAAACATTTTATTACATAAATCAGGGTAATAAGAATGTCTAGTTATTAGAAAAGTCAATGTTTGCAACAAATGTTAACAACTGAATTTTGCAATAACTGTGTTAACTGAATTAACTGTAGATGAATTAACTGTAGACAAATTTGTTAATATAGCTTCTTTTCCCTAGTGATGACATCTGGCTATATCGACTCCTAGATCTCATTTTGAGGTTTAGTTTCACAAAGAGTAACTTTGCATTCAGAATTTTAAATCAATGCTGATTTTGGACGGTCTTTCTAGTTAGCCATCAAATTCTAACTTACTTACTTTCCTTTTTTTGTTTTCTCTAGCATACTGACCGTATCTTATTTTAACCAGAACTACCTCTTTCTATTTTGTACCTTACTTCCTATTTTCTGTTCTCAGAAGTAATGAAAAAAGTAATTTTTCAAAATAGTTTCTATATACTTATTTTAATGGTTTTCCCTGGTTCAGAAAAACATTCATTACCCAAGGTCAACATGACCCCAGGTTACCTGTATATGCATTAAGATTTGAGAACCACTTTTTTTTTTAATAAGACATGAGTACCTAATAATGTTGGGGAACCATAAGTGATTCCGGGAGTAGTTTTTTTTTTTTTTTTTTTTTGACCCAATAAGGAAGGCGTAAGTAGGAGTAATTTTATTTCTAGGGATGCAAAGAAATCACAATTAATAGAAAACACACACATTCCTCTCAGGTATTAGATGATAGGCTTGCCTTTTCTCTTTCCACATGCAAGATGATTGAAATTGCTGCCATCTCTCTTCTTCTTTAGATCTGTTTAAATCTCTCTAATGGAATCTTGTCTTTGATAAAAGGACAAACTAAGACCTGGATGCAATGGCTCATGCCTGTAATCCCAGCTACTCAGGAGGCTGAGGTGGGAGGACCGTTTGAGCTTGAGCCCAGGCTGCAGGGTGACAGAGTAAGGTCTCTTTAAAAAAAAAAAAAAAAAAAAAAGAGGGGGGTAGGGTAGGGCAGGTAAACTAACCACAGTCAAAGCATCTAGAAAATTAGAGAGGAGAACCATGTATGTCATCTTGGAGGTTATCTGAGGTCACATTTCTTCTCTTTAGGTTTCTTTACTAAGATAAGGAACATTATAAAGATTCAGAAACTATATTACCTTTAACTGTTGCTGCAATTCGCTATTCAATCTGGCCAAAACTGTGTTGGTTTCCTTATTGCGTCTAATCGATGCCTGAATAGCTTTCTTATCTTTCCCAATAGATCTGAGAAGACAAAGAAGGCAAAAAAACCCATAACCTTCATTTCTTATCTTAAATCCTCTCTATTCCTCCCTGATCTATTTTTAAACATGAAAAGTTAAAAGGAGCATCTTTTTCCTTACTAGTATAGCTCAACCTCACTTGCTCAGTTGCAGTGATAAACCAAAAAAGAAATTATTCAATAAATTATTCTTCTGTGGAATCACCTGAATTTAAGTGGAAGAGTCTAAAGTAGGTATTGGGAAATCTTTTCTGTAAAAGACCAGATAGTAAATATTTCAGGCTCTGTGGGCCACAAAGTTTCTGTCTCATATTCTAGTTTTTTATTTTTTCTCTTCTATTCTTTCTTCTCTCTTCTACAAAAAAGAACAAGTCATTCTTAGCTCATGGGCTATACAAAAATAGGCCATAGGCCAAATTTGGCCCATAAGACTTAACTTTCTGATTCCTGATCTAGAATACCATAACACCAGTTTTACTATAAACTATCAAGTTTAAAAAATGTACTGCTACAGGGTTTTAAACACGGTGTTAAAATGGAATTGGAATTCAACTTAATAAAGGGGAAAACACAGGAAGAATACCCACCCATACATGACAAAGTTCTGCTTAACTAAAGAACTAGTCTGACCATAATTTCTTTCAGTCTGATTATTGTTATTATTTTCTAGACAGAGTCTTGCTCTGTTGCCCAGGCTAGAGTGCAGTGGCGCAATATCGGCTCATTACAACCTCTGCATCCTGGGTTCAAGCAATTCTCCTGCCTCAGCCTCCCAAGTAGCTGGGACTACAGGTGTGCACCACCACACCCAGCTAATTTTCTTGTATTTTTAGTAAAGATGGAGTTTCACTACGTTAGTCAGGCTGGTCTCCAACTCTTGACCACAAATGATCCACCCAGCTCAGCCTCCCGAAGTGCTGGAATTACAGGCGTGAGCCACCATGCCCGGCCCATTTGATTATTTTTAATTGCTGTGCTGTCTAGGTATAGCTTTGATTACCTGGGAATAGAAGGTTGTGATGCAAGAACAGCAGCTAAGACACCCGTCTTTTGTGTATGTTCATCAACTTCTGGCCTTAATTCATCTTCTGATTTTAATCTTCTTCGAATAGGTTTAGGTGGTGGAGCAAGAGGTGTTGTGCCTTTGCTCTTTAAGACAAGAATTCCATTAATAATGAGCACTTCTGAAGACATTCATAGTTAGCACTTTGCAAACACCATTTGCTTTCTTTAAGCCATTTGCTCTTGGAAAATCAAAGTTACTTGTCCTACTTTAAAGCCATGTATTTGTGGCAAGAGCCAACTTAAATTACAGTGGGAAAGGATGTCTCTAGTTGACACCACAATCATGAATGTACCAGCAATATAAATTTTTTTAGAGTAACATATTGATGCAAGACTGTAACATTCAGTTTCAACTACATATGATACAGAATCCTGTTCAACAATAAACAAAGGCAGTCTCCAGAAATATCTATCTGTTATCACCACAGGATTTCTTACTCAAAAATACTAACATATATCTTAATGAATATATTGGCATTACAAAGTAATGGAAAGCTAGGCAACTCTTTAAAAAATAAACAAAAGCATCACTATTAATATGCACAGTAATTATAACTTTTGAAAATGAATTGACATTTTGTTGGAGATTATGAATCTGCCCCAACAGAATAAAAAATGGTGTTTTGGCATTTACTTGGTTTTTACTTAAATAAAAACCATCTCTTTAGTTAAGTGCTATTTTTAATTTGTTGCTGTGAGTTGATTAAAAAAAAGTTCTTTACTTAAAAACTTACAGGACTGCTAATGTAATACAACATAGTGATACAGTTTGGCTTTGTGTCCCCAAATCTCACCTCAAATTGTAATCTCCATGTGTCAAGGGAAGGACATGGAAGGAGGTGACTGGGTCATGGGTGGTTTCCCCCATGCTGTTCTTGTGAGAGTGAGGGAGTTCTCAAGAGAGCTAATGGTTTTAAAGTAAAGCATTTCCTCGCTCTTTCTCTATCCTGCCACCTGCTTCCCCTTTACCTTCCGCCATGATTGTCAAATTTCCTGAGGCCTCCCCAGCCATGCAGAACTGTGAGTCAGTTAAATCTCTTTTGTTTATAAATTACCCAGTCTCAGGTGGTATCTTTATCGCAGTGTGAAAATGGACTAATACACAGGGTGTCCAGAAAGCAGAATTTAACCACTTCAGAAACACATGCTGTTTTTATACCTACTGGAATGTCTAGATAACAGGAAAAAAAGTTACCAAAATTATTCCCTCAAGGGGAAAGTGTGTTGATAGTTGCAATCTGAAGTACAATGATATAATTTAGGTATTTGTCCCCTCCAAACCTCATGTTGAAATGTGACCTCTAATGCTGGAGGTGGGCCTAGTGGGAGGTCTTTGGGTCATGGAGGTAGATTCCTTGTGAATGGCTTGGTGCCCTTCTCAGGGTAATGAATGAGTTCTCACTCTGAGTTCATGCAAGAGCTGGCTGTTTAAAAGAGCCCGGCATCTCTCCTTGCTCCCTCTATCGCCATGTGAGACACCTGCTCCCATTCTGCCTTCTACCATGATTCTAAGTTTCCTGAGGCTTCACAAGAAGCAGATGCTGCCACCATGCTTCCTGTGTAGTCTGTGGAACCATGAGGCAAAATAAACCTGTTTGCTTTTTTTTGAGACAGGGTCTGACTCTGTCACCCAGGCTGGAGTGTAGGACACTATCTCAGCTCACTGCAACCTCCACCTCCCAGGCTCAAGCAATCCCCCAACTTCAGCCTCCCGAGTAGCTGGGACTATAAGCATGCACCACCACACCTGGCTAATTTTTGTACTTTTTGTAGAGCCAGGGTTTTGCTGTGTTGCCCAGGCTGGTCTTGAACTCCTGAGCTCAAGTGATCCATCTGCCTTAGCCTCCCAAAGTGCTAGGATAACAGGTGTGAGCCACTGTGCCTGGTATAACCTCTTTTCTTTACAAATTACCCAGCCTCACCTATTCCTTTAGAGCAATGCAGACAGGCTAACACAAACATAAAACAGATAAGAATTAACAGATGAATGGAAGGCATGGAGAGATATGTAGTAAAGCAAGTATAATAAAATAATAATGGTATAAGGTAGTGGATTTACTGATGATATACAAAGAAAAATTGCTTCAATTTTTGTGTATGCTTAAAACGTTTTCATAATAAACTGTTGGGGGAAAATTATCCCTAAAACAGTTAAAGAAAAAGTTAAGAGCACAGAGAATAACAATAACCTTAGAGGGTTGATAATTTTCCTCTATTATATTCAAGACTACAATAAAAGAAACTGAATTTCACCTATAAAGAAGTTCTACTTTATACAGTGGGAAGAATATAATAACCACTTAAATTTTGAGAACCTGTGACAAATATTTAATGTAAGATTACAGAATATCATCTCCATTAAACAGGCAGACTTTGTTCTGAGATAGACTGACTATCCTACTGGTAAAGGCAGAGAAATGGGTTAGATGATTTCTGGTTGACCTTATTTCTAAAAATTATTTCACATAACCCATGATGTACAAAATTATTATTATAAAAGACATTTTGCATACCACATTGGCGGGAGCACTAGCAGCTGTCTTTTCTTCAGTTTTACTATCTGTTTTGGCAACTCGAAGAGAACTTGCAGGATCAGAAGCTTTTTCAACCTAGAAATGAGTACATTATCACTATTAATTATATAAAACATATAATTATGCATAAATGTAGAATATTTAACAAATCAGAGTAAAATGTAAAAAAAATATTCTGACAAGAAATCTGAGATGATAAGGAACTTGAAGGAACCTTATTAAATGAGCTTTCTGTGCTGCTGAAAGGCAGAGGGAAGGGCAGGTAATAGAGGCGTGAGGGAGAGGAGAACATGGTAAGGATGCAGCTACTGCACTGAATCTCTAAGTGGTTAGTCTGGGAAGTCCTCATGGTTGGGAGAGGGGAGGCATCCACCCAGGGGAGTGAGTCCGGTACCCTATGCACACCTCTACATGCCCACCCCAACCCTACTAGATGCAGCCCATTCCCCTAATGGGCCTGGCAGAAAGTTATAGGTTTGAAAAGGGAGCTAGTAGGAAATTTTCCATGGCTATGATCTATATGACAAAGATTTCAGAATTCCTCTGGTTTCTCCAACTCCACATTTATGCTCAGCGATTTAGGTCAGAGATTCCTCGAGAAGTTCTTGCCATTGGAACTATGATAGAATCTCCTAGAACACTGTGAATATTAAATTTTGGTATCCTATAGTCTTTGCTTAACTAAGGAAACTTACTCTCAGACAATTTGAAATGCTTCAATTAGAAGTTTGGCTAAGATTTAGTTCTAGTTAAAGTTATAATTAGATACAGAAGTTATGTCTAGAGAAATTATCCTGGGAAAAAGTTGCAATGAGTGGAGCTATGGTAACCACGGCCTCTTACCATATGGAAATCTTCACCAAATCATGCAGTCAGATGCTTAGCATTAAGATGGAAACCCCCAAAGAAGTGTTTTAGCAATGGCCAGGTTGTGGTGTCTTTTCATGTAGTATCAATCCCCCACCCCCACCAGACTCTGATACTTAGTAAGCATTACACTACAACCAGCAGATATAGGAGGCCAATAAAAAAGCTGAGAAGCACTGACCTAGGGAATATTTTACTGATGTCCCCTCTAATATCTGCTAGGTTGATAGGGCATGGTATGGGATGAGACTGCCTGCAGAAAATTAGCCAAGCCCTTGAAAACTGACCGGCAGGACTTCTGGGTGTTTCTCGGCTTCATCATCTTGTTCTTCATTTACATTTGATGCAGCAAATACTTCAAACTGGCTGAAATCTGCAAAATTTGGTTGCTCTGGTATCTGCTGAGGTGAGGTACTAGTGTGAGTCATGAGGCCATCGGCATCCACTGGGCGATGCACAGCGGGACCAGGAGCCTGCGCAATGGTTCAGAACAGAGAAACACACATTTTATCAGCCTATCAGTGTCACAGAGTACTCTTCTTCTCTTTGAAAATTTAGTATATAAAGATGCCCTGTTTTATTATCTGTAAGTTCAGAGAGGTGTATTACAGTAACCTTTAGCTCTAAATAAATGATTAAACCATAAGTGAAATGTTAAGACACTAAAAAAAATTTAAGATAATAAACCTCCAATAAAAAGATATTTTTTCAAAAACTTTATTGCAAAGAACGTACACTGAAGGAGAGGGTGGGTCTGGCCCTATCATCACTCTCCACTTGCAAGTATATTTTTCTTAATTGGGCTAATGCACAATAGTTTGTTCCTTAATTTTTTTTTAATGTTTCACTATGTTTCTTAAAAAGGTTGCTCTTTTTTTAAAGTGTGAAAATCACTATTCTAACTATTCTCTGAACATGTCAGAATACTTCCCTTCAATTCATCTTCCACTCCTTTGCCAGACCAAGGCTACTATATCTTCAGTCTACAAATCTGTTTACTGAATATCTACTTGTAAACAAAACAAGTAAGGCCCACTCACATCCTAATAAAGCTGACAGTCCAGAGCAGAATAAAAGAATAAGTACCTAAGAAATTAAAATAGAGTGTGAGATGTTTTATGACACAGGAAGTAAAGGATACTAAAGAAATAAATTTGAAGTCTCTTCCCTTTAAAAATTCTTCATCCCCTCTAAGAAAAACTCTATCCTTCTTACTATGATATGGGAGATGCTCTGCCTCCTCCCTCCCTCTCTAGTTTCATTTCCCATCACTCCACACATCTACTCCTGTTGTGCTGAACTAATTTGTTTTCCCCTGAGGAATGTACCAGGCTTAACACACACCTCCATGACTTTGTGGATGTCACACCTTCGGTTTGGAATGCCTTCTCCCCAATAAATTTCACTTTATCTTTCAAGTCCCTGCTAAATCTCACTTCCTTCATTTTACATATGATGTGATCCTTAACTTTAGCCACTAAGGCTGTCCCAAAGCATTTTATAAATAGGTCTACTACAGCACTGTCATTTTGACCTGGAAGGGATGCAGAGGTCATTATACTTCCTTAACTCATGTAGTAACACATCCAGGGAGATACAGTGAGGTTATTTTGGGGTGTTTTGTTTTGTTTTGAGATAGGATCTCAGTCTGTCACCCAGGCTGGAGTGCAGTGGTGCAATCACAACTCACTGCAGCCTCCCAGGCTCAAGAGATCCTCCCATCTCAGCCTCTCAAGCAACTGGGACTACAGGTGTACACCACCATGCCCAAATAATTAAGTATTTTGTTGTTGTTGTTTTTAGAGACAGAGTTTCACTATGTTGCCCAGGCTGGTCTGCAACTCCTGGGCTTGAGATATCCTACTGCCTCAGCCTCCCAAAATGCTGCAATTACAGGTGTGAGCCACTGCACCCAGCCCAGTGAAGTTATTTTGTGAGCCACTGCTAGACCCAGGACATTAATGGATATCTCCTATCTCCCAATCCATTGTCATTTCCACTAAACCCTTCTCTGTCAAGACATTATCATTTGTTTCACTTTTAAGTTTCTTTCAAAAAATAACTGAGATCATTTTTGAAATGTGTATCTTTCAAAATAAGATTTAGCCTCACTGAACTAAATGCTCATTAAGGATTACCATCAGATCATTCCTGACCTTCCGAATAATTTGAGAATAGAATTAAATACCTAGCAGACAAACTGATCATGGGACATTTAGTAATAAATACCTTGGAGAATTACCTGTGAGGGCTGTGGTCTTGGAGGCACTGCAGGAGGATGGGCAACAACTCCAGCCTGTTGTTGTCCTGCATGAATACAAAAATCTTCTTTTTAGTAACTGTATAATCACTTTGTTAATAGAAGAAATAGGCTGAATGAATGTGACTACATGATAAAGATTTCTAAGAATGTTTGGTAAGTACTGGAAGGCAGATACTATCTGGTTACACAGTCTGTATGTAACCTAAAGACCAAATCCCACAGCGTTTCATCAGATCTCATTTTGCTTCTTACCTCTATTACATGAAGCCCTCCTAGCATACTCCTGCCTGTTTCAGTGATAGTATACAATCTTGATTTTCTTCCCGTATCTCTGACTGCTTTCAGGTATCAAACGAAAACTTCCAAATTTTCCCTTTCACTTAACACTTCATTCTCCCATTTCTGTATAAATGAATTCCAAATAATATATCAATCTTTCTTAGCCAATGGTGTTATTTTTTTTAGCCTTTTCCTCACCATTCTAAACTCACAGTGACTAAAACATAACATCATCATCCTCTGCCCTAACTTTTCTATTTTAACTAATGTAACAACAATACTGCCAGTTCTCCAAAAATTGAAAACCTGAGGTAAGTTATGACTCTTCTTCTTCGTCATCCAAATTGAGACCTATCAGTTTTTCCCTCTTGATATCACAACATCGTTCAAATTTCCTGTGACATCTCTCAGGTTCCCATCTTCATCATTTGTATTCAAACACAGTTTAAGTAGTCATTAAGAAAAAAAATTGCCTCTTGTCTGCTATCTTTTTAATCCAAAATTTATCTTTAGATAATTTTTTCTTTTTTTTGAGACAGGGTCTCATTCTGTCGCCCAGGCTGGAGTGCAATGATGCAATCTCGGCTCACTGCAACCTCTGCCTCCCGGGTTCAAGGGATTCTCCCACCTCAGCCTCCCGAGTAGCTGGGACCACAGATGTGCATCACCACACCTGGCTAATTTTTATTATTTTTAGTAGAGATGGAGTTTCACCATGTTGGCCAGGCTGATCTCAAACTCCTGATCTCAAGTTATCTGCCTGCCTCTCAAAGTGCTGAGACTAAAGGCGTGAGCAACCACACCCGGCCAGATAAATATTTTTTAAAAGACATACTAAGAGAAACAAAAATAAAATGTGTATGTGTCTTGGATTAACTTTAAAATTAAATGATCATGTATATTATGGTTCTCTAGCCCCTACCTGTTGTGACTGTAAAGGTCCGATTCATATCTAAAGATGATGATCTAGAATGAGAGGGCTGTGGCCTTGGAGGGGGAGGTGGTGGTGCAGTGTTATCAGGCGACGTTCCTGAATGAGACCTGCAAAATTCACCCCATCATAATTGGTCATACTACTGATATTGGAGTTTTTTTCTTTTCAAGCATTCAAACTTGGCTAAGCAGCAAAGGATCTTATTAGCATGACATTTTCTCAAGTAGGTATGTAAGTGTTACAATAAATTAAGATAGCACTGTTTATGATGTACCCTCAACAACTGATTATTTTATATGGCAAATAATTTTTTAAATAAAGTCATATGCAAAATTTCAAAAAAATCTTTTTTTTTTTTCCAAGACAGTCTCACTCTGTTGCCCAGGCTGGAGTACAGTGGCATGATCTCAGCTCACTGCAACCTCCACCTCCTGGGTTCAAGCAATTCTCCTGCTTCAGCATCCAGAGTAGCTGGTATTACAGATGTCTGCCACCACACCCGGCTTATTTCTGTATTTTTAGTAAAGACACGGTTTCACCATCTTGGCCAGGCTGGTTTCGAACTCCTGACCTCAGGTGATCTGCCCACTCAGCCTCCCAAAGTGCTAGGATTACAGGTGTGAGCCACCGTGCCCAGCCTCAAAAATTTTGAAAAAAAACTTAGTTGTCAACATGATATCATAATAGACTACGTATTTAGCGTAATGCTTTCCCATTCAATTAAAGGTAATAATAGTCTGAAAAACTAATTGTAAAAAGAGAAAATCTACTTTCAGGTACGGTTAGCTTTCAATCCATTAAGGTCTGGAGTTTAGTAAGTTCAAATACCCTTTCACGTGTCTGCACAGGCCATCTCATTTTAGAGGTGACTATACTCAAACTCAACTCACCCTAGAGATTCACTTCTTTGCTACCAAAGTCTTTCATATTCTGAAAAGAGTCTCAAGGACTCTGGTAATCTGATCTTCACATATGGGAATAAACAGCAGAGTAAAATCTAAGATTACTGAGAATGCTGAGAAACACAGGAAGAACTACAAGAGGACTCAGAAAGGAAGACAAGCAGCCTTCTGACTCTAAGCTCTTTGGAGAATCTGCATCCTCGCTACATCCTCCAGCCGTACAGCAAAATGATACTTACCACGTGCAAAATGTGAGGAGAGAAAGATGCTTCTGTCTTGCACACAGCTTTTAAAGGATGGTAAAGCCCTTGGAGACAAATCTCTTGCCATCCTCCCCACCCCTTTCTTGTTTGTGTCTGAAAGGTTATTATGTAACACAGAACTTCAGGATGGGGACATGGCCCACCACTAGGCTATGCTTTTGGATGGTGTTTTAAAACACAGAATTCTTTTGGTACTTGCCATAAGGTTATACATGTATTACTTAATAAACTCTCACTGTTTAGGTACAAAAAGGACTATATAAAACTTCTATCACCAAGAAGTTATCACCTCTTTTTAGACCTTCTGCAAAATACTATTTAGAAAATCAGGGTTCTTTTTGTTTTTCTATTCAAGTTGGAAAGGATCAAAATTACTGTCTTTTACATAAATCAGAAAGTAACCTAACAGCTTTCAGAGAACAAAATCATTTGTGCTTGGTTCTAAATAGTTTTAAACATTGAAATGCAGCAAGATATTTTAACATGCTTTTCATTGACAGAAATACTGACCTTTGACGAGTTACATTGCTCCCGATCTGTTCTGGGTCAGAAGTAAAAGAGTCTGAACTACTGTAACCATCTGCTGATAAATGGGATATGTCCTATTTAATAATAATCATTTCTTTACTTTTTGCTCTATCTACTCCAAACAAATATAACTGATATGCTGTTTCAAGCCAGAGATAGTCAAAGATTGGCTAGTAGGCTAACAGTTCATCCCGGTGTTATTAACTGTAAAAACTACAAGTCAAATAAATCATGGCATATTTACACGGTAGACAAAGCAAGTTATAGTCTAGAAAAAAATAATACATAATGATGCAGAAATATTCCAAATAAGTCACAAAATGGTACATATACAATCTGGCCCTCCAAATCTGTGGAATGTATCTGCAGCTTCCACAGCTGAGGATTCAACCAACCGCAGACAGAAAATATCAGAAAATAAAGTAACAATACAACAATAAAAATAACACAAAATAAAAAACCATGCAGTATGACAACTGTTTTTTTCAAATATAGCGTGCGTGTGTTTTTTTTGTTTGTTTTTGGTAGAAATGATGTCTTGCTATGCTCTAACTTCTGAAGTTAAGCAATCCTCCTGCCTTGACTTCCCAAAGTGCTAGGATTATAGGGTGTGAGCCACCAAACCTGGCCCAATAAAACAACTATTTACATTGTATTAGGTATTATAAGTAGTCTAGAGATGATTTAAATTTGCATGTGCAGAGGCTATATGCAAATATTACACCATTCTACATATCAGAGAGATGAGCATTCACAGATTCTGGTATCCATGGGGGTCCTGGAACCAATTCCCTACACATATTGAGGGATGACTGTATTACAAGTTCACATTACATACAAACATAATTTACATATGTGCAGAATGAACACTAACATTAACAATGAATCTGTTAACCACAGACTTTAATGGAATAGTGAGAATATGATTATTTCATTTTTATCGATTACACATTTATAGAATAAATAAGTTGCTTTTGTAATGGACAAAAAGGTCACTTTTAAAGAACAAATTAGAAATATTTTAGATAAAGAAAAGTAATTTTAAAATTGTTAATGCGAAAATTAAAAATTTGACATGGGAATAAAATGTGCTTATACAATAATAAAATTTATGAAATTAGCCAAGGAAACCAGATTTTTCTGCAGAGGAAACATTCATTTTCAGTTTCCTCAAAGTCTTATGAAGCAGAAGAGAGTCCCAGAAATAGACTAAGAGTTGTGACAGAAAAAAGAAATTTTAAAATAGAAACTCTAGGGACAACCTGAAGGAATATTACTACATAAGTTCAAGAGTCATAAGCTGAAGGGATTATTTTAGTTTTATTTCAAAATGTATCTCTTTCCTTTTTCTTGTAAATGACAAAATCATCTAGCTGGTATAAGAATGACATTAAAATGAATATACTGCCATCTGGATATTTTAATAGGCACCTCAAGTTTAATGTATCTAAAACTGAACTTGATTCTTTCTCTACAAACCTGCTGCTATCAGTTTTCCTCATTTCCCTGTTGCCCAGGCCAAAAACCCTGGAATCACCCTTGACTCCTCTCTCTCTTACATCCTG
The DNA here is from genome assembly GCA_963573385.1 of Cacajao melanocephalus. Classification (NCBI taxonomy): domain Eukaryota; kingdom Metazoa; phylum Chordata; class Mammalia; order Primates; family Pitheciidae; genus Cacajao; species Cacajao melanocephalus. The sequence continues at coordinate 96,505 of CAUYLG010001985.1, read as the reverse complement.
TATCACACAGGTAAAAGCAACTCCTGAGGTCTTTTCCTACACAAGGTACACAATATAGCCAGAGTCCAGCCACTTCTCAGCACTTCCACTGCTTGCACCCTACACATCAAGCTGTCACCACCTTCACTTGCCTGATTACCCTATCCCCTAAATCGCATGCTGTTTTCTCTCGCCTTCTTCTGGTCTATTATCATTAGGACAGCCAGAGTGACCCAATTAAAAAGGAGACTCAGATTATGTCACTCCTCCATTCAAACCTTTGATTGGCTTTTCCTCTCACTAAGTCAAAGAAAGTCTGACACTGCCTCCTGTTACTATTCTACCACTGCTACCTTTCCCTGCCAAACTTGCCAACCAATTCTATTCCAGGTATTTGTTTGCTCTTCTAGTAGAAGCAGTCCCTACTCTACATTTGGTGCTTGCTGTGCCTTGATTTTCCTTCTGAATTCACACAGCTGAATTCATCTCCTTCAAGTCTACTCAAATGACATTTTTTGGTAAGGCCTTCCTTGACCATCCTATTTAAAATGGCACTCCCCCTACACATCCCCAGATTTATTTTTATCCACAATGTTAATTACTTTCTAATATGAGTGATTTTTTATCCCCCTTTTATCTCCCATATAGAATGTAAACTCTATAGCAGCAAAGACTTTTTTGTTGTTAAATCCCCAGTACCTAGAACAGATCCTGGCATATTGTATCCAATTAACACTGGCTGAATGAACGTATACACAATTTCTTGTGAGACAAAAAAGGAAGGAACTCACTGGGGAAGAGCCGTAAGACCAAACCTGGCTACACTGAAAGGGATGGCAAACACGAGGCCTGCCTTGAAGCAGGTGTCAATGGGCAACCATTTATTCATCAATAGGACAAAGTGTTCAAAAGGGTTCACTCTCCACTTTATCTAGTGAAGACAGTATTAAATGCGTACACATCTGAAATAGCCTCTAAATCCAGATTTGGTAAACTTCAAATGGAAGATGTAATACTTCACTTACCTACAGTATTACCAGAAGCAAATTTCACTGATGAATTTATCTTATTTTCTTCTGAAAGGTCAGATGGTTTCACAAGTAATGGGCTAGTGGGATTTGTATGATCTAATAGAGAATTAATAGGTAAAAATACAAGATATAGGTATTTGAATCGATAAATTCATAAAGCTCAGACTATAAGACTTCATTTAAATATCAAAAGAAGTGGCAGGTAAATCCATAAAATGTTAAGACAAAATAATATTTTTAATAAAAACAAATGCAAAACTGTTTATTTAGAATTTTGTTTTCTGCCATAATAGAAGCTAGTTTATAATGAAAGTTTATTTGCATGTTCACACTTAATTTTATCCCTGTAGCACACTTACCTAAACACTACATATATAAGCTGTAAAATAAATTAATTTATAATGCTGACTTATACAGAAAATAAATCTGTCTTTGAGAAACCCTAAAACATTTCGTCTAAAATGAGACATTCCAAGAGTCCAAGCAAAATATATAATTTCAAAGCCAAAATGTATTTTAACATGTATCTCTTCAGTTAAAGTTTTAACATATTTTAAATGTCAGTTTACAAGGGTGACCATAAAAACCCACAGGGTATTAGAAATGTCACATTTTCAAATGCCCTTATTTTAAAACTTTATAATTTAAAATTAACAAATTTCCTTTAAAAACTGCAACATAAATAAATATGCATGAAAATATGAAGGCACTAGCTTAAAAAATAAGCAATGATGAAATAAATTTGTACCTTAACAAAATAATTACTCACGTATTTTAGTCTGATGCAAAACTAAAATACAAACCAGCAGCAACTTCCTTACTTACCACTGCCAGTTCTTTTAAGTTCCATTTCCTGCATGTGGATTTTGCTTGGAGTCATACGAATGGGAACTGGATGAACAATAGCAGTATCCTAGAGACAAATGGGAGGAAATACAGAATTTGTATTAAAGTGTCAAGCTAATGCCATGCAATAATCAAAACTAACAAAACTGTTAAAACCAGTGGACAGGCTTTCCCATTTACACTAAGACAGGCATGAAAATAAGCTTTTTAGGTTAAAAGCTCTAAAACTGTATTTAAAAATCAAGCTCACTATACATGCCTAACAATCTGTTTAATTTTAAAAAACCATACTTTAAATGGAATGATTAAAGATTAATGTGAAGGCTGGGCACAGAGTCTCACACTTGTAATGCCAGTACTTTGGGAGGCCAAGGCAGGAGAATCACTTCAGCCCAGAGAATCCCTAAGCAACACAGTGAAATCCTGTCTATTCAAAAAATATAAAAATTATCTGGGCACGGCCCATGACTTACAGTCCCAGCTATTCCGGATGCTAAGGTAGAAGAATCCTTTTTCTTTTTTTTTGAAATGGAGTCTGCCCTGTTGCCCAGGCTGAAGTGTAATGGCATGATCTCGGCTCACTACAACCTGTGCCTCCTGAGTTCAAGTGATTCTCCTGCCTCAGCCTCCTAAGTAACTGTAATTACAGTAGCCCACCACCACGCCCGACTAATTTTCGTATTTTTAGTAGGGACAGGGTTTCACCATGCCGGCCAGGCTGATCTGGAACCCCTGACTTCATGATCTGCCCACCTCGGCTTTCCAAAGTGCTGGGATTATAGGAATGAGCCACTGCGCCCTGCCAGGTAGGAGGATCGTTGAGCCTGGGAAGTAGAACCTGCAGTGAGCTGTGATCATGCCACCTCACTCCAGCCTAGGTGACAAAGCTAGACTCCATCTCAAAAAGTGTGTGTGTGTGTGTGTGTGTGTGTGTGTGTGTGTGTGTGTGTGAGTGAGAGAGAGAGAGAGAGAGAGAGAGAGAGAGAGAGAGAGAAAGATTTACATTTTTAAAATGCTCTTATAAAAACACAGTTCAAGACAATATTCATAAGTGAGGAATGGGCCGGGCACGATGGCTCATGCCTGTAATCCTGGCACTTTGGGAGGCTGAGGTGAACAGATCACGAAGTCAGGAGTTCGGGACCAGCTGGCCAACATGGTGAAACCCTGTCTCTACCAAAAATACAAAACGTAACCGGGTGTGGTAGTGGGTACCTGTAATCCTAGCTACTCAGGAGGCTGAGGCAGAAAAATTGCTTGAACCCAGGAAGTAGAGGTTGCAGTGAGCTGAGATTGCACCACTGCACTCCAGCCTGGGTGACAGAGCAACACTGTCAGGATGGGGGGTGGGGAGGAGTGAGGAATTAGCTGATAAAATTATGCAAATGTGAGCCTTGATGTTAAACTATTTCATGAGAATCCATGAACTAAGAGACTGAAAACTCATTTTTAGTAAACTGCTCAAGAAAATTTTACACTTTTTTAAACCTATAAAACAGAGTTAATGAGACGTCTATTACATTGCAACAGTAGGCACAATACATACTTCCTACAGATTAGTTCAAAGTGGTTACATTTGATTGTCTCAAAATTTAGCATGAAACTGCCACAAAGGAATCCATTTTTTTTTAAAGGAGAACAAGTAAAACTCTCATTCTAACACGCTAATACTGTTCTTAAACCTTTTTCATTAGTGTAATACAGCTAATATTTCTAAACTTCATGAGAGTCTAGTCTAGTTAGAGGAGTAAAGGAACTGATAGTAAAGATCTGAAAAGAATGAAAGCACAAAAGCAAGGATGAGAGAATGAAGACAATGGTAACCTGTCAGAAAAAGAAGGAAAAGGGAGGTGTGCCTGGGACACAGATAGGCCTGGTCCTGGGGACTGAGACTCCCAGGGAAGAAACCAAACCAGATCAAGCATCCGGCTTAACAGCAGTAGACTGGCTGAGAAACATCACCAAGGGGGCTCAGCTCCTTCTATGAGGTCAGTTCACACTCTGTATGTGCTGCTGCTAAAGACTGAACTTGAGGTCCTAAATTTTGAATATATATATATTTTTGAGATGGAGTCTCGCTCTGTCACCAAGCTGGAGTGCAATGGTGCGATCTCGGCTCACTACGACCTCTGATTCCCTGGTTCAAGTGATTCTCCTGCCTCAGCCTCCCAAGTAGCTGGGACTACAGGCACGCACCACCATGCCCAGCTAATTTTTGTATTTTTAGTAAAGACGGGGTTTTACCATGTTGGCCAGGATGGTCTCAATCTCCTGACCTTGTGATCCACCTGCCTTGGTATCCCAAAGTGCTGGGATTACAGGCATAAGCCACGCCTGACCAATTTTGAATATTTAGTAATGAATTAAGTTTATAATTTAGTGAGGAGGATAACATCCTTTAGTTTAAGTTGGAAACTGTTTTGGTGAGACAGTACTGTGCTAACACCAAGCTCCTGCTAGAGAAAGTTAAGTTCCAGCATACCCTCTCCTATCTGACACATCTCCTTGGCTTATGCTCATAATCTCTGAATTCTAACAATTTATAACAAATTCTTTACATTTATTATACTAACAAGTTCATTCAAAGTAATTTCTTTCCTCTATACCAGGGAGAATCTGGACAGGGTTCATGTACTTAACCAATCAACATTTGCCCTACAACTCTAAAATTATAGTTACAAATAATATTAACATTATAGATGGAAGTTTAGATTTATCATATAATAATGAGTCATTCTCAGGAAAGTATCTGTAAGAATGCCTTAAGATATTAAGTTATATTTTGGTTATAAAAACATGGCTTTAGGAGCAACTCTACTATTTTCTTAATTTACATTTAATATCAGAAATAACAATTATGAAAATCAGAATTTACCTTTATAAGGCAAGATCAAAGGAGGAAAATATAATGGTTCATGAGAAAATAAGTTCTTATTCCAAATACAACGCAAATTAGGAATTAAGGAAAACTTCTTAGATGCTTTAATTCGTAACATTCGTCTAATCTGTATTCTATGTATGCATATGTGTACATAAAATCAGATTTATAAAGCCTGGAACAGCTGGGAATGTTAACTAGCATTTTCATATATTTGCAGTACAATAAATCATGGCAAAGACTAATACATTACACTTCTCATCCATCTACAATTTTCCTAGTGTTTCGATTCATGCATACCCTAGCAGAAACACATTCTATCAAAGGCTATTAACTGACAAGCAGTTCAAGAAAAGAGATCAAGTTTCTGGAAACAAGACCATCAGAATCTCAATTTCATCAGAACTATGAAAGCTTAATAACTAACCATCTGGTTTGCAAATGGGGTCACTGCACTGTGTAGTGGCTGTCTCTAAATGCTACAGACCAGTTTGGAACTTTTTACAGACTTTTACTGAGCAAATGACTAATTATTATAATTTGGTTTCTTTTTAATAGTCCGTTAAATATTTCCAATACTCTAAGAAATGTTAAATTCATATTAGAAGTGTAGTTCCTCCCTTCCCCCGGCCAGGTGATTCCCTTCTAATCTGAAAGTGCCTTATTTACTTACTTATAATCCTCACTTCTATGAAGCCTTGCAAAGGATCATGTGGGATTGTGGCTACAGGCTGTGTGGGTCTGTAGACGGGTAATACTTCACGTAAGTATTAAATGCAGGTTAAGAAACTTAGACACTGTAGAATGAAAAGCAGCCTACTCTCCTAACTGAAAATTTAAAGAATACTGGTTGGGAAACAAAGTTCAGATTTAAGTTTGCCACCATAAAAGAAATAAGATATTTCTAGGTATTAGATTATAAATATAAATATTTAAGAATGACAATTTTATTTATCAAATTCAGAGGTCTAAATTGAAGTTTTAAACACAAATTAACCACCCTATTTTCCTAGAGCCTCCTGACACACTAGAGGTAACAAAGGAAAGTACTGAGCCACATAATTTTAAATATAGAGCTGGCATTCCTAAACTGGGATAGTATTTCCAAGAAGTATGGAGAATATCACTGCTATTCAACCAACTATTTTTATATATTTCTTGTCAGTCATAGGTCAATTTATTTTGTTTCTGAGTTCTAGATTTTTATACATAATGTTCCTGCCTGGCCTGACAAAGAATCATAATACTAAGAGTGATTACTGTCACTATTTTTTAGGGTTACTGAATAGTTTCTTTATTGTTACATCAAACCTTCCTTCCCATATAAAGTACTTTCATATTAACTGTGTAATAATGAGACAGGAATAATACAGAGAAGCAAAACTTAAAGTTTAAAGGTAAAACTTTAAACTTAAAAACATAAAGGTAAAACTTCTAGTTTACAGAACTTGTCATATCCTAAGAGATCTTAATTATAGCTGCCAATAGCAGCAAAGTTTTCAAGCATTGTCTTGTATTTCCTCCATTTTTCAGAGATTAAAATAAAAAATAAATGCCTTAAATGTACCAAGAAATGAGAAGCAAAAGGCAGAGATAATCTACATATCAACTGGTCCTTGAATACTTAATAGGCTATAAAATAAAGATTTTAAAAACATACCTGCTTGAATTCAATAAATAGAACAGCAGCCTCTATATTTCACATAAATTCTTTAAAATGATAAAACACATCAGGCTGGGCGTGGTGGCTCACACCTATAATCGCAGCACTTTGGGAGGCCAAGGTGGGTGGATCATTTAAGGTCAGGAGTTTGAGACCAGCCTGGCCAACATGGTGAAACCCCACCTCTACTTTAAAAAAAAAAAAAAAAAAAAAAAAAGGAGCCGGCTTGGTGGTGAGTGCCTGTAGTCCCAGCTACTCAGGAGGCTGAGGTAGGAGAATTGGTTGAACCTGGGAGGCCAGGATTGCAGTGAGCTGAGATCTCACTACTGCACTCCAGCCTGGGCGACAGTCCTGAGACTGCACTCAGTCTCAAAACACAAACACAAACAAATAAAAACATATCAAAGGCCCATTAATTTAAACTGTTGAAGACACTTTATCTTTAAATGCCACTTCTTCAAAAATGACAAGACCATTTTTACATTTAATTAATAAATGCTGGCTGTCTTTGATCAGAAACATCTTATGTCATTTTTTCCATATCTTTCTACTCAGCTCATTTTTAAAACCCTGCCTTTACACTCTTCTTCACTTCCTACTTACTCCCTCTTTTCTTTTTGGAAAGTGCTTATTACCATGTCCTTGTCTTTAAAAGAAAAGAAAGAAAAAGAAAAAGAAAAAGCACAGAAGTGAACAGGGAGAAGAACAATTAACAGCTAAGGTTTTCAAAAACCCCAAGGGACAGGTGGAGCATGTATAAAATTAACTCTATGGAGATAGAATTTTTTTTTTAAATCAGGATGTGAACTTTGTAGCATTTTCAAAGCAACAGAGTAAACCACAAGAAGACAAGACAGAGGCTCCTTTGCCAAAGGGGAATCTTTGACCAACATCTTGTATTGCTGAACTTGATTATCTCTAACAGAACTCAACACACTAATTAAATAAAAGCCATGTCATTTGGCATGTCAAAATAAAAGATGACATTACTTAGTTACGTATGTAGTACATATTACATGATATGTAAGCATACAAATAAAATAGTATTTACATAAATTGTCACTACACTGAAATAAATAGTATGCATATAAAATATATACTTAATTAGCAAATGACAAGGTTAACCAAATAGATTGTCACAAACAATGCTTTTCTAGACACATGTACCAGATTTTTAAAATGTAGTTTTCTCTCAACAAAATAACTGGAAAAAAAGAATGGCAAAAAATGTTTTTCCCATCATCAAGCACACAAAAAAACTGAAAAGCCTGACACCACTTCCCTCTAAGTATTCCACTGAATCATGCATATCAGCTAAAAACGATAATGAATGGAAATTTGGGTTAATAAAATTAATCTCAAACAAGCAAGCTAAGTGATTGACTTACAGGATCAGCTGGTGCAATGTTAGAATCAAATTGGGTCAGAGTTTGTGAGCTTGAAGAGCGTTCACTAAATGTCTCCCACTGCTGAACAGACAGAGGAGAGACAAGTCAGCATGATGAGAAAGATGGAATAAAAGATCACTGGAGAAGATTTAGCAAAGTAATTCAGAGGTTGCACTGCAAGTTGTGTTTCATAGGTTTAACAAAATTCCGTAATTTCTATTTTTCCATCAACATTTTATATTTATCTATTCTCAGTCATCTCGTAACGTGAGGAGCTTCACAATCAAAAGTATAGTAATAATTTATTGCAATCTCTATGGAAGAGATTTAAAGCCTTACAGAATTAAAATAAAACACAATACAGGAACAAAGTCTAAGTGATATAAACGTCTACCAAGTCAAAATGTTAAAGAGGCATCAGATCCTTCGTTGAACATTCAAATGTTAATGTACTGATTTTATGATCCAAATAAAGTTTTGGTCAAAACAAAGCAAGTCAATGTGACTTGCCAGTGCGACCCCTGAAAAATGATTCTATTACGTACGTGCATATATTTTACACGTATGTATATTTAATAAAATATAATTGAGATAAAATGCAAAGAATTCTGGAATTAATATATGTTGAGCTTATGTCAATCTGTAGCAAGTCAACCCCGGCAATCAGCACTACAAACAGGGCCATGCCAGACCACAAGACAGAACTGCCAATCAGGCACCCCCACTTCCCCACTCCCCACCCCATGCTAGAAAAATCAGAATGCGGCCACAATGAGAGCAAATCAAGCATCTGAGCATGAGTTATATACAGAAGATGTATTTTAATATGAAATACTATTCTTCTAAAAGAGGTACACAAAAAAAAATCATACCTCTTAAAACAGGTGGAGTGATAAGTCAACATTAATTACAGTAAATTCCATTTGTTTTGAAGATCTTAGTAATAAAATGGTATAGAATTTTTACATGAAAATTGTATTAAAATTATCATTTAAATCTGATTCTTAAGAATTATCAGTTATCCTCTACAGAGGAAAAAACATCTACACACATACAATGTATACACACGAATATTCACACAAAGACAAAACTACCCTACAAACCAAAATCCTCTTTGGGAAAGTATACATTTTTATGCTTCAAAGTTCAACTTACTATTTAAAATAGTGGCATTAAAGTTTAGAAGATATGTAAAAATGAAATATTAGCAAATGAGCACACTGCTGAAAATTACCTACATAAATGGCTAATACAGTAATTCAACAATTTTTCCTACAGATCAGTTTTCATATGAAAATTAAGATATTCTGAGAAATATTGCATTCAAAGTATTTCATGAATTAAAAATCCCACAATAATTACTTTTATCATGTGGCATCACTTCAGCAAAGTGACTTATCAGTATCTCTTAATATAATTAGTTTTTTCCTCAATAATTATTGTTACAGAAGCAAATTTTAAAATCCTAATTATCTAACTGTGGAGAAAAGTTTAGATACAGAAGATTCTTGCCAAAAAGAAAGTATTTACTTGTTTACCTCATTTGGGTGGCATGAAGTTTTAGTTTCACAAGACTGCATGTAAGCTACCTGGAGGGCAAAGGGACACTCTCTATCATCTTCATGACTTAATTTTTAAGGGCTCACAGCTATGGAACCAGACTACTGGAATTCCAGTTATGCTGTGCAAACTTGGGCAAGTTACATAACTTCTCTGTGCTTTAGTTTCTCCATCTATATCACAATATCTACTGTATAGGATTGTTCAGAGGACTAAAGTAATTAATATATACAGTTTGTCTTTTTTTAAAAAAACAGAACTGACATATCAAAAGTGCTCCATAAAGGTTAGAGATTATCAGTGTCATCTCCTGTACTGTCTCATCCATAACCACAAGTGCAGAATAAATCTATATTGAAAGATTACCAGTGCTCTGTGGAAGACAATTAAAATGTAACCTAAATTCTATATCCTAACTAGATATTTTTAGAAATATCATAAAAAGCATTTTGATTTTTCACATATAGAAAAAAATTATGCTATTCATGACCTCATTACCGAATACTGTAAACTTGATATGAATATTTCAGTAGGGAAAATGCAACTACTAAAATCTGAATTTAAAAGGGACTCTTCCATCTCTACTCTCTAATGATCACATGTGATTTTATTTAGAATGAATATGGGCTTTAGATCTGAGATGCTCTAGAAAGAATTGCTTTTATTTACAAACTGATATCAATAAAAATATTCTTTTAATGTAATATCATTTTTTAAAAAATGACAGAAAATAAATAGATGCAGCATAAATAGTAGTGTCTCAAGAACAATTACCTTATTTTCCATAAACCCTCTCTATTAGGAAATTCTTTCAAGGTTTAATCCCCTCATCTAGAAAAACACTTATATTGACGGTTTTGCATCCAATGGTAGGATGGATGGTGTGATGTTATAATGTCTCAGACACAAGTATCTTGGCTGTGATTGTGTCATAAAGCAGGAAGCAGTGTAAAACCACTAGTTTTGTTTTCCAACTATCAAAAATTATTAATATCTAGCATGCTCTTTAATCCAGCATTTTTAAGATATGGAAAGGACAGAAGCTTAGAACTTCTTCCTGAAAGTGAACAAACTTTTATATTTTTAGCATTTCCTACATGCTACAAAAAGAAAAAAAAAAATAAGAAAAAAAAAGTAACTTGTTCACAAAGAAAACTGCTCTAATAGGCTAGAGCAGTGGTTTCCAAATGGAGTTCTCCAGAGCACTAAAATTTAACAATGGGGCCTAAGCAGGTATTTTCGGGGAGGCAGGGCCTCAGGTCCTCTTCCCTTATTCTAATCAGTGGCTCTTTTGTTGTTTTAGATAATGGAGTTCCGAAGAAATTGGGGAATAGTGCATTTGTCCCAAATTCCATTTTGCATACTGTGCTTGGTCATATATGACACATCTTTAACACATTTAGTATGGTGAAACATTCTATATTGAATAAAACTAATTATACAGAGTTTTGGGTTTGTAAAACATATTTTCTTCACATGGAAAATGAAACATCATTTCCAATGCTAAGATCCCAAATGTATTATTACATACCTTGTTTACAGGACTGAGAAGGCAGTGTGACATGGTGGATGTGGCAGTTCATTAGGTATCAAAGGACTTACATTCAAATCTTAGCTCTTGTCCCTCACTGGATATGAGATCTTGGCCAAGTCATTTACCTTTTGATGGTTAAACTTTCTGAATCTGCCTCTTTAAACTCACAAGATTTCAATGGGGATAAGTAGTGGAAATCAAATGACAGAATATATACTTTGAAAACCTCAAAAAAGTCACATAATTACTAACATTTATCATAGTATAATTGATATGTTCTCTCAATTATGCATGCAGATATAGATTGAAATCACCCTCTTTGGAACACCTTACCTTAAGAGTTACTTTTAATGAAAGAAAAGGAAAGCTTTGCTAACCTCACTGCTCTGATTCAGCTCAGGCCAAGTCTGGTTTAGTGACGGCATCGATGGTGACTTGCTTGGAGGAGCTTCGGCAGGAGAGCCTGAATAACCTACCTCACCTGGCTGATCCCCAACATCTGCAATTTAAAAATACAGAAATTCTCTATAAAGAATACACTGTAGTTTATTTTAGGCATATTTACTTACTTTAAAAAGCTAAAAGATGACTTTCACAAGTAGTAATATATAATCTAAATCTCCTTTCCTCATGTTCTCAGAGTCAGCATTTTAACAATCAGACACTACTTATTCCTGCTACTTATGGTCTACCCAAAACCATGGCTTTCCATGAAAATAAAATCTATTTTATTTAGAAATAAATAGAAAAAGGTTATACATAATAATAGTGTAATAGGTCACATGCTTTAAAGATTTCTGATAAGAGAAATAGATTTATACCGGTTTCCAAAGTGCATGCTACTCCATGGAATACTAATCAGTAAGGTGGCTTTGAAAAATTAGGTTTTCTGCTCAAATAAGTTTGGGGAAACAATAATTCTCTGTTGGAGCATCTGTACGCACATTTGTATATCAAGACTTGTGATGTCTCAAAGTAAATAAGCTTTGTTTTAATCATTTTTTTTTTTCCAGACACACATCCTTTTCATCAAATAGAATCCCTCAGTATTCCCCTGGAATATGCTGATTTATACTAATTCACTCACATTTTCTCTACAAATCTCCTTTGTTAACAAAAAGCGGCACATACTTGCAAGGCACACAATAAAAGGAGAGTCCCCAGCCACAGGAAAAAAGCAAAGTCAATAAGCCCGTATGAAACTTAACTTTTATCATTAACCTCACTGGCACTTGCAGACTTAACTGAGATAGTTACGAATCCATGATACTGTTTCAAAATGGTTTTTGAAGTATTTTGAGGTATCATATTCTACTTTTAAGCATAGTTATATCATTCCAATATCACTGTCTGATCATGGGCAAGTTGAATAAAACAGTACCTGAGTTTCTCCATCAGAAAGCTGCCATTAATTGTTAGCACTGTACTTCAGATTTCTAAATACTCAGCCATATAACCTAGCAATGTATAGCTTTCAACTTTTCAGTCTATTCATTAGTAAACCCTTTAAGTTTTAGTGCCTAACACAAGACTTAATATATAGGAGCACTCATATATTTACTAAATCAGCTGCCTTGTGTACTCTTTATTTAAATTCATTCTCCTTTACTGCCATTTTCCTAGAACCGCAATTAAGTACTGATAGTTGAAAAAGTTCTCAAAATGTCCCTTCTGCCCATTCTGTTACATGCTTCCCTCAAAATATTTCCTTTTTACTTACCCAGATGTTATACTTTTATAATTATACCAAATTGCAAGTTCTAGTCTGCAGTCCAGAATTGTCATCTGACTAATTTTTGTTTTCTAAGATCGGAAATTATTTCTTCCTTAAGTCCTATATCTTCTCAATAGAAGTATCCGGGTAGTATGGAGGTAGGAAGCCTTCAGATATTATCCTATGAAGTCCTCAATTCAAAGTTCTTAGAGAAGAACTTGCAAAAAAATTATTTAGGATAAATAGTAGTAGCAAATTCCTCATTGGATAGTTTTCAGTGAGGGAAAAAATTATGAACCTTTATCCCCAATGGTAACAAGGGGAAAGGAGGACAGTAGCTATAAATCTGAGAATTTACTGAAAGTCTACTAGAAGAATAATAAAGAAGTATCTTTAAGGGATTCCCCAAAGCAGGTGAATACTGAAGAAAATAAAAACAATCAGAATTAAAACAGTATTAGCTACAGGATGACTAATTCTCAAAAGAACTTATTTAAAGCACGATTCTATTACTTTATTTTTAAACATCAATCTTAGGGCAATCTGGAGGTCCTGAACTCCTAGTGAGAAATTTAGGACCAGGCTGTACCACACCCCCATCTCAGGGCACTTACAATTTGGGACAGATTCCGGAAATATTTCTGGTTCACTGGTACAAAGCTGCAGTGGGTCTAGCCACTTGAAGCTAAGAAATGAATTGCTAGTCACCCAAATAATTGTACTTAACTATTCCAATACAGTTATTTTCCAGGAGTTGTAGTCCTCAAACTGTGGACCAAAGACTCCTCCCACAGAGTCCCCAGGACTCTTTTAGAGATCTGAAAAGTCAAAATTATTCTTCTAATAATGCTTTTCCCAGGTTTACATTTGCTCTAAATACAGTGGCAACAAAATAGTTATTGTACTCCTCACTTACAGTTACCGTACTCTTCACTTATAGTTATTGTATTCCTTACCCCCCACATACGTATTAAATACAAATAAATGAAAATAAACATGCATGCTGATCTCACTGATGAATGTTCATGAAGCAGTAAAAATCAATTTTACTAAATCTCAGCCCTAAAAACACATCTTCCTCTACATGTCAAAATGGGAAATTATATACACAGCATTTCTGCTGCATAAGAAAGTACAATGGTTGTCTCACAGAAAAGTACTTGTGTGATTCAGTCGTAAGCTGAACAAGTCACTTTTTTCATGGAATACCATTTTTCCTGAAAGAACAGCTGATTATAATAATTCAGACTTGGGTATTGAGCAGGCATTTTCTCAAAAACAAACGAAGTGAGCTTGTCATTTCAAGGAAAGAATCGTTTTCAGTATTTGTTTCTAATGTTTACTAATGACAATGCTCAAGCTTTCAAGGTAAAACTCAAAATTTTTGAAAATGTATATCCATGTCCATAATCTCAAGAGCTTCCAACACTTAAAGGCTTCTTTGATAAGATAGGTTATTAAATCAGCAAAAATACTTAAATATTTTATAACAAAATACATCAACATCTGAAAGATGTGTATAACTCAATGAACTGATATTTTACAAATACCCAATGCATTATGACATAAAACCAAGTAACTGTACAAAAATGCCTTAAAGTTGCTTCAGCTTCCACACTGCAACTAAGCTTTAAGAAAGTACCTTTGTGCTTTGATGTAGTACCTAAGAATATCTACGTCATCTGACAAAGCCATGAAATAGTCCTTCCTTTTATTGTGTAGGCTAGATTTTATTTGGAAACTTTTTTCTACATAAGGCCGGATAGTAACTATTTTAGGTTTTATGTCTATAAGGTACCTGTTGCAACAATCCAACTCCACCATTATGGTTCAAAGGCAGTACTAGACAATTCATAAACGATGAGCACTGCTGTGTTTGAATACAATTTTTACAGAAACTGAAATCTGAATTTCATACAATTTTCAATGTGTAATAAAATATTACTCTTCTTTTCCACAGTTAAAAAAAAATTCTTAGCTTATAGGCTAATCAAAAATGGGCAGTAGGCTGGATCTACCCCACAGGCCTTAGTTTTTAGACCCCCGATATATCTCAAAGAAAACAACATATCCAACAGACAATGTGGAAGCAAATATGACAATTTAGTTGTCTTCTATTAAGCAAGATGTAAAAGGAATTTGTAAAAATATAAAATAATGCCACCCCTTTTATAATTTTTTCTTTAATCTTGGGAGAATACAGTTATTTTTCAAAAAATATTTATGTCAATATATAACAGATTTATTATTGCTTTATTTTACATAAAGTAAAAACATACAAATTAATCAGTTTTAATTTCTAGTAATGTAACTGTTGATAGAGTTAACCATATAAACAAAGGCTCTTGGGATCCACAATTTTTATGAATGTTTAAAGGGGTCTTAAGATTTAAAAGATTGTTCCACATTGAAACAAATAACAACAAAAACCAAACAAAAAATGATTTAAAAGTTTGAAAAATTACTGTCCTAGAACATCCAAAAATTATTTCTGAGATAAATTAGCAAAATTACACATTGCTTCTTTCCTATGTTCTAGAAACCAAAAGTCTGTGGACAACCATTTAGTCTGGAAATAAGCTATACCTCCTTCAACTTTGCTCCATATAAGTACTCCAACAAAGAGCTTCCTGCTCACACACAAATGTTAGTCTTTAAGACTGTATTTTTTCCGGAGGCAGGGGTGTAGTTTTACTCTTACCTGATGCAGTGTTCCAACCTAGCCTCCTGCTGGAACACTGTGTCAACCCTGCCTCCCTCCTGTGGGTTCTGCTCTGCCCCTGACATCATCAGAGCATCAGGGCTGAAAAAGAAGAGCATGAGCCTAAATTATTCGTTAAAGTTAACCCCAAAAGGGCTGTTATGCAAAAAGTATTTCCTTACACACGGATAAAAGTGTGTCTGAAAGAGACAACCCAGTATGATCACACTGATCTATGGCTTATTCTACATTTATTCTAAGTTTGCAAACACTGGAAGAAGTTTTCACTTCTCGATCCTTTCAAAGAATCTGGAAAGTTCCTAGATTCAATTCAGTACAGTATACCTGCTAAACAACCTCTTTTTCAAAGAGTTTTAGTTTTATTCTACCCTTGTAACCTATCCATCCTAAATTTCTCTTATTTTCTTAGTATTATACTTGATATACTAAAAAATTATCTTAAAAGTTGACTGCCAGCTGTTATTAATCTTATAGAAATATATATACTTCCTTAAAGTCTTACAGTTTAAAATTTATTTTGCTTTAAGCAGCAAACAAATCTAGGAAGTCATTCAATAATGAAGGTTCAATGTTCCAACCTCATTAAATAACTCCATCAAGGCAAAAATAACTTTTGTTTAAAGAGTATTATTCTTCTAAGAAAAAAATATGTAAAATAAAAAACAAACAAGTGTGGATAAATTTTAAGTCTTCAAGGAAAACTACAAATGATAACTTTTTCATTCATATTTAAAAGACAGGCGTAGCAATGCATATGCAGAAAGACAAAATTTAAGATATGCTTTATTTTTTCTTGATTATATGCATCAAAAAACTAGTAAGTTTTATTTCCAAAATGAACTCCACTTTTCCCCAACACTTCACAAAATGGAAAGATACTGAGTAAGACCACCTTAAAAGAGGGTCTATGTAGAAGACTAATTGTTTTCAATTAAAACCAAAGGTTTTAAAAAAAAAAAACAAAGTAAAAATGTGTCCAACAAGGTTTGAAAAGAAACAAACTATTCACCCAAAATTCTAATTAAACTGAACTTGCTGACTTCTTACAGTACTGATCAACATCTGACTCAACGATTACAGTTCAAAGAATATTACCTACAATATATAGGAGGTTCCCATTATCCAAAGACAGGTAAACATGGGGAAAAAATTCATTTAAAGTTAATCCATTCAAAATAAAAACTAGAATTCTATAAGGAGAAAACAGTTAATTGGAGCTTTATCTTAAAAACTTACAGAGAAAATAGTGGAAATGGAGCATAGAGAACAAAGAATGAAAGATAAAGGTTGGGCACAGTGGCTCATGCCTGTAATCCCAACACTTTGGGAGGCTAAGGCAGGCGAATCACAAGGTCAGGAGTTCAAGACCAGCCTGGCCAACATGGTGAAACCCCATGTCTACTAAATTATCCAGGAGTGGTGGTGCATGCCTTGGGAGACTGAGGTAGGAGAACCGCTTGAACCCAGGAGGCAGAGGTTGCAGTGAGCCGAGATCGTGCCACAGCACCTCAGTCTGGGCAACAGAGCAAGATTCTGTCTTGAGGGGGGGGCCGGGAGAAGGAAAGATAATGCTACTTTTTGGGGGAGTATAATTTTGTGGCAAAATTAAAAAGCACTAATTGGGTCAGTGAACATTTACTGAGGGCCTATAGGGTTCCAAGCTCTTGAGATCCCATACTGAGCAAGACAAGGGTCCCACTCCCATGGAGTTCTCTTTCTAACAGAGGGAGACAGAGATGTTCATCTTTCATTCACTTTTCACTTTCACAGCACAGCTGCAAAGGAAAAAGGTCACTTCTGCAAAAAATAATTATGAGTATCACTAATTACTCCCAAGGACATTTACTAATCCACTGGATTTGAAATCATAATCTTTTTTTTTTTTTAAAGAGACAGTCTCACTTTGTCACCCAGGCTAAAGTGCAGTGGTGGATCATAGCTCACTATAACCTCAAACTCCTGGCCTCCAGTGATCCTCCCACCTTGGCCTACCAAAGTGCTACCAGAAGCCACTATGCCCGGCCAAAACCGTAATCTTTTAAAGCCTCTGCTATTGTCATCATCCTCATACCCTTCAAGTATTATCTGCCCTTGCTTGTCAATGTCTTTGTCAGGATTTGAATTCTATTTACTTTGACCAATTTCATTAAATGGTGCATCTTTACTAATACCTGTAATTCAACTGTACTGATTTATCAGCTACAATACCCAAATATTTGGAAAGAAATGCCACGTAACAGAAAGAAATGGGGGCAGAGGGAAGACAGACAGGAACAGAGTAGGTTTGCGGTGGAGGGATGGTTTGAGAAGTAATTTCTTAATTAGAAAGTTAATGACAAGCATTAGTGCATATTTTCATTACTTTTTCCTCTGCAACTAAGGGTACCTGGATAATGAATTTTCAAAAACAAAGATTCTGGGTTATTCGTTCAAAACAAAGATATATATATATATATATATACACATATATATATATATAAAAGCATATTCACTGCAGCAGTGTTTTAAAGGCAAAGCCAGAAAGCAATCCCAAAACCTATCAATAAGAAATGGTTAAATTAAGGTACACATCGTATTATGGAATACCTTGAATAATAAATGTGATAGCTCTATATAATATTGTATTAGTCCATTTTCACACTGCTGATAAAGACATACCCAAGACTGGGCAATTTACAAAAGAAAGAGGTTTAATGGACTTACAGTTACATGGCTGGGGAGGCCTCACAATCATAGCGGAAGGCAAGGAGGAATAAGTCATATCTTATATGGATGGCAGCAGGCAAAGAGAGAGCTTGTTCAGGGAAACTCCCCTTATAATACCATCAGATCTTGTGAGACTTATTTACTACCACGAGAACAGTACAGTAAAGACCTGCCCCCATAATTCAATTACCTCCCACCAGGTCTCTCCCACAACACGTGAGAATTCAAGATGAGATTTGGGTGGGGACACAGCCAAAGTGCATCAGTTATGAAGTAAAAACATGTCCAACATTACAAGAAAAAAAAAAATCAAGGATGTATAGTATGATTGTATCTGTATATACACCAATACCTGTGTGTAGGTTTTTATATATATGGTAAAAATTCATGGATGAATGTAGGAGAAACTCTCAACAGTAATTTACTTGCACAAAGGTAGTCTCAAATCTGAATTTACATGGTTTCTAGTAAACTATTCATGGAAAGACCCATATGCCTTCTCTTCTCTGGCTTAAAAAAAATTCATGTTGGAAATAGTTCTTAGAGATTGTGGATCCATGCAATGCACCTTATAAACAACAATGAAACATGTGCCCAAATCTACTGTGTAAAGTAGTGATCATGCAGAAGGAGATGTAGACAGGGAGCTCACATTCCTTTCCTTCTTTCAGCATCTCAGAGATTGCCGAGTTGCATATGTTAGCAGTGTGGTATAGAGCTAGAAAATAGTTAAAAATCATTGGCTCAGTCACTTAATTATTTCAACAACCTGAATGTCTGTCTATTCCTATACTCAATTTGCACCTTGCTAGGCACTGAGATACAATGAACAAAACTGATCCAGTTCCTACCTTCCTGGAAGGCTCTAGTCTAGTTTGAGAGAAAGATATGTATCAAACAATCACAAAGTCCATGTGAGATTGCAACTGTGCTTCAAAGGAGATTCTTTGGACATTAAAATGTATAGCACCTCAACCTGTTTGTAGCAGGTCATCCTAATCTTTTATTATTTATTTATTTATTTATTATTTTGAGATGGAGTCATGCTCTGCCATGCAGGCTGGAGTGCGATGGTGCCATCTCAGCTTAATGCAACCTCCGCCTCCTGGGTTCAAGCGATTCTTCTGCCTCAGCCTTCCGAGTAGCTGGGACTATAGGCACCTGCCACCATGCCCAGTTAATTTTTTGTATTTTTAGTAGAGATGGGGTTTCACCACTGTGTTAGCCAGGACGGTCTCAATCTCCCGACCTCGTGATCCACCTGCCTCAGCCTCCCAAAGTGCTGAGATTACAGGCATGAGCCACGGCGCCTGGCCAATCTTCTTTTTTTTTTTAAGAAGATAAACATTCTTAAAAAGACAAATATTCTTCAATTCAGCTTCAGAAAGCTCATTCTGCAGATGAATTTTTGTATGCTTTCTTCTATAAGACAACAAAAATCAAGTTTCCCTTTCTATTTATTTTAGCTGTCAAATTCAGTGCTGATGTTATTTATTAAATATTCGAATTCAGGTCTACAGAAGTACTTCTACCTATAATCCTTAGTAGTTCTATTTTATCTATGATTTAACCCTGTATACCTGTTCAAGTAATTTTGGAAAAAATGTATATTTACCCACCCATGTTTGCATGTCTATAGAAAGCCTAGCATGTTACTCCAAGGAGTTGTAACTCAAGTGACCATTGCTCACCATCTATTTGCCTTTAAGACTTAAACTGTAAGTATAGAATATCTGTAGAACTAATGCTTTAGTATGTCCCAACATCATACATTTAGGATAACAAATCGCTATATTTTCAAAGGTAGAAAAATGTCAAGAAAGATACTTTTCTTTGAAAATGGCACACACGTACAATTAATTCATCCAATATTAGTGCAGTGCCTGGGAAGGTGATAGGTTTTGAGCATACTACAATAAATAGAATATATTTCCCTTGTTTCAAGGAATTCAGAGTATAGTGATAGAAAGAGGGGGGAAAAACAGGATTTAGTGTGGTATGTTTCGGTAATTAGCATGTAGAAGATGCTATCAGAGATCAGAAGAGAGAAACCGCCTCTGCCATAGTCAGAAAGGCTCCACAGAGGGAATATTTACAACAAATTCTATTATCAGTCAAAAGAAACTATTTGAGTATTACCCTCTTAACTGTGACCTTTTAAAAATGCAGCTATTTTTACAATGATTTTTCTGATTGACCCACAGTGTCACAAGATAATTTCTATACTCAAAGGACTTTTTGTCATGTGAATCTCAGGTTTATGATAGGTGAAAGAAAAATGATAATTTATATTGGCTTACCCCAGAATCAACAGAATTCCAAAATTTATCATTTGTAAATATGTAAAGCAGATTTGAATGTAATACTGTGTGATCTCAATGTTTACGGTAAATTTGGTCAGAAAATCATGTGTTGGGAGGGCGAAAAAACAATTTGGGACTGTGATACATTTAAAATTATATTTAGAACAATAGTACGCAGATATAAACAGGCAATAAAATCAGTCTCTCTTTGTTAAACAGATCTAACGTGTAAAATTAGACAAAAAAAGAGAAATGCCCAGCAAAAAACTTCTTGAACCATCAACCTTATAGATCAAATTTACAAATAACTTGATTTTTATTTAAATAAAGGAAAAAGAAACCCATTAAACATATGCAAAAGCCAGATTCATCAGTGAATATAACAGAAAGAATCAGACAAGCCTCTACAAAATCACCTACAATAGATTAAACTTTGTTTAAATTACTTTCTTGTATTACTATGATATCAGTTTTCAAAGGCTTGAAGTCATATAAAAGCTGTAGGTACAAGTCCAATTTTTAAATCAGTGATACTGAAAGTGTGAAGTTGCCACATTTTCTTCTTTTGGTTACTATCATAGTGTAAACAACAAAGAAGTTGTTATTATTTCTTAAGTAGGTAAATCAAAGTACTTTGATGGAAAATTACCTAATAAAGATACTTAGCTTTCAGCTCAAGTTAGAGGATGACACTTCACAACTACCTGAAATGATCCCAAAATCCTAGGATTCTCATAGAAAAATGTGCTTAAAAAATTAAAATCAATGTTATATTTTTAGAATCAACCTACTGGTTGATGAAACATCAGTGTGCAATTCAGGTCCTGAAATGTGAATGGCATCAAATCCACATTTCAGGTGGATAAACAGAAGGGGAAAATACAGTAAATGATTAGAACTTGCCCAAAGTCACAGGCAAAATTAGCAAAACTAGAAGAACATTCAGATTGTGGACTCCAATGAGACTGTTCTCTTTGTGACAGTAAATTCATGCATCTGATTCCTTCTGTGTAATTTAGACAACTAAGTCAGACCATGTACATTTTTAAAGACATACTGTCTGATAGATAAATGTCCCTTTCAGAGCCAAATTCTATTTTAACTTCCCTTTTAAAAGTATAAAATTCCTTCCATCATCATATCCGAAAGAGAGTTTAGATAGAAACACTGAAGACAATAATTTATTTCAATTAGGCTCATTAAAAATTAAACATTAGATTTCCTTTTATGCGCTCATAATTTAAGAAAAATGTACTAATTTTTAGGCCCCGATATTCTTTTTCTTTTTAAAGAAAGGTCCAGGCCAGGCATGGTGGCTCACACCTGTAATCCCAGCACTTTTGGGAGGCCAAGGAGGGCGAATCACAAGGTCAAGGGATCGAGACCATCCTGGCCAACATGGTGAAATCCTATCACTACTAAAATTACAAAAATTAGCTGGGTGTGGTCGTACACACCCGTAGTCCCAGCTACTCAAGAGGCTGAGGCAGGAGAATCACTTAAACCCAGGAGGTGGAGGCTGCAGTGGGCCAGCATCTCGCCACTGCACTCCAGCCTGGAAACAGAGTGACACTCCATCTCACAAAAAAAAAAAAAAAAAAAAAAAAGGTCCCAATAAATATGAACATTTAGCATTCTTACTAACAACACAGCACTCTCTAAAATCAAACAGAAAAAAGTCCAGATTTCTCTAGAGTCTGCAGAAGAGAGCTTCGCATTTTAAAGGAAAATGCTCACAGCTATAAAGGTCTAATGATGAACCAAGTAATTTCCCTTCAACAAATTAAGATGTGTTAAAGAGAAAAACGTTTATAATGAAGATGGGTTACTTTACCCACTTGATACAATATATATCACAATTAAAGAATAGCAAAGTAAGACAATGAAATGCTCTTCAAATCTCTGCAAGTCACAAGTATAAAGGTGAAATAGTGGTACATATTACTTATCTTTATTTTTTAAAGTAGACTGGAATAAGACAAATCCAAGTTTAGCCCATTATCCCATTCTGATGACAAATCTATGTACACTTGATGAAACATCTAAGTTGTTAAGCTAAGGTTGACCTCTATCTTGATTTTTCTTTCAGAATCAAGCATTATACTTATCAAGGCATGCAAACAGCTCTCTTCGGCCCCCAATCTTACCTGCTGAATCTTCCAAATCAATCAGTTTGGGCATTAAGCTTTCAGGAAGTTTTTCTGGTAAATCATAGCCATTCTTCCTAGCAACCACCAGATGAAAAGCAGCACAAAACTCATCCAGTGTCAATGCACCATCTTTATCAAAGTCTGAGAGTTCCCTAGAAGATAAGTTTATTGTGAATATAATCACATTCCGCTTTGGATCCTTTCATTTCTCAAAAAAAAAAAAAAAGGGCAAGAGAAATATTTTCCATGAGAAAGTGTAAAAAGTCAGTATAATTCTAAAAATCCCATATATGAAAAGGTGTGTAATACAGCAAATGCAGCAAAATGTTAACTGCAGAATCTAGGTGGTGGCATATGAGTGTTCATGGTACTTTTCTTTAAACTTTCTTGTGTGTTTGAAATTCTCTAAAAAGTGGCCCCAATAATTAAGGTCACCAAAAAGAACGACCTATAACTCACATGCATTTTTAGAAGGCATATGTAGTAAGCTAGTGACATTTTAAAAAAGTTTTTATGCTATCAAAATTCAACATGTATGTACTTTATCTTATTCTTCATTTTTATTTTTTTGACATGGAGTCTTGCTGTGGCCCAGGCTGGAGTGCAATGGCACGATCTCTGCTCACTGCAACCTCCACCTCTTGGTTCAAGCAATTTCCTTGCTTCAGCCTCCTGAGTAGCTGGAATTATAGACATGCGCAATCACACTTGGCTAATTTTTTTATTTTTAGTAGAGACGGGTTTTCACCACGTTGGCGAGGCTGGTCTCAAACTACAGACCTCAAGTGATCCACCCACCTCAGTCTCCCAAAATGTTGGGATTACAGGTGTGAGCCACTGCACCTGGCCAATATGTATGTACTTTAAATCATTGAGTAGAAAAAGGCTTAAAACAAAAACATAGCCTCTCCACCTTGCTGTCTATACCCTTTCCTAGCTACACAACCACTTTTGTCTTTATTGCCTTAAACTATAAATAGCATACATATATTACTAGTTTTTGAGTTTTCAGGTTTAGGTGTTATCTACCTACCCCGTATTACTGTACGCTATTGTACTAAAAACCTATTAAAAATGATTTAAAATATAGAGAAATACATTGATATACAGTGGAATTAACATTTATATTTATCTGATAACCATTTATTTATTTTTGAGACAGAGTCTTGCTCTGTTGCCCAAGCTAGAGTGCTGTGGCATGATCTCAGTTCACCGCAAACTCTGCCTGCTGGACTCAAGCAATCCTCCCATGTAAGCCTCCCAAGTAGCCAGGATTACAGGCGTGTACCACCACATCTTGCTAATTTTATTTTTTGTAGAGACGGGGTTTCGCCATGTTGCTCATGCTGGTCTTGAACTCCTGGGCTCAAGCAATCTGTGTGCCTTGGCCTCCCAAAGTGTAGGAATTACAGGCGTGAGCCACCACAGCCAGTCTTTTTCTTTTTTGAGACAGAGTCTCATTCTGTCACCCTGGGGGCTGGAGTGAAGTGACGCAATCTCAGTTCACTGCAACCTCCACCTAACAGGTTTAAGCAATTCTCATGCCTCAGCCTCCCCAATAGTTGGGATTACAGGTGTGCGCCACCACATCCAGCTAATTTTTTGTATTGTTAGTAAAGACAGGGTTTCACCATGTTGCCCTGGCTAGTCTCAAACTCCTGGGCTCATGCAATCTGCCTGCCTTGGCCTCCCAAAGTGCTAAGATTACAGGCGTGAGCCATTGTGCCCAGCCCCAGCCTGTTTTTTTGTGATTGCACTTTGTGTTCTATGGCCAATTCCAACAATATTCCAACACAGCTATTCTCAGTCTCTGTTTAAATGGAAGCTAACACCATTCCTAATCTTATGGCATGGTATAGGACTTACTAAACTTGATAAAAAACCAAATGGGATAATATAACCATGTATGTGCAAACTAACTTTTATCTCATGCATTATGCTAGCAACAAAAAAACAGCTGATACAGCTTAAAGAATTTTAGCTCTTTATAAAGTACTACTTTATCAGTATCACTTCTGCAGAAGAAGAAGCTGGCTATTGTAAGGCAATACTAAGTTCTTTGATAGCATTCTAGAAGGAGTTAGTCATTTATTTTTTTAAGGCTCTAAAATCCATCTGCTAGAAACTCCTTGGAAGCAACCCAGTTACCCAACTAATGATATACCACACTTACCAAATATGAGAAAGTTCAAGAATAGGAAGTTTTGATTTTGTAAAAAACTCTTTAGCTGCAGATCCTGAAATATTAAAACAGTGTTGTTTAATGTTATTCTGAACTTACGGATCCACAAACAGAATATAAGAGTCTTAGACTTTTTCAATTGGGGAAAGATTTTTAATATGTGAGTATGTCATGTTTTTGGCCCCGAGTGATTATAAATTTTTAGAAAATTATTTGATAATTATCTTGTATAATTAAAATCTATGACCAATAAAACAATGTTTCTGGGATTATAAAATTGAGACTTTGTCCTGTCCCATCTAGAAGAACTTCTGTTTTCAAAAACTCACCTGGAATAAATCCGTTTAGATCAGGCTGAATGGTTTTAAACTGATTTACATAATACTGTCTTTGTTCATCTGTTATTTTCCAGGGATCATCATAACTACTGGATTGCCTACGAATTTCAATGGCAGTTGTAGCTGATGCTACAGTTCGTACTGTTGTCTGGTCCTGTAATGAAACATTTTTTCCTCAGTATAGTATCTACCTACATGACTATATGGACCAAGATTGCTAGGTTATTTATCTTTGAAAGTAAAACTTGCTTCTTGTGGACATTTAAAATGTAAAATCACATATTTGTTACAGTCAGAGTATTGGATATGTTTTTGCACAATGATTATAGAAATGTGTAGAATGATAGCAATTATGTAAGCAACAGAAAGTTATGAAAATGTGCTAAGAAAGCCAAGCAAATATATTTCCAGATGCAGAAACCTTTCAAAATTTCACTACGAAATCAGAAACAGAAATAAAATCAGCTGAAACATTCCAATGATAACAGACTTGAAATGCACAGAGCAGAATTTTGCTTTTTTTAAATGAGTGAATTTGCATTTATAAAATCTGCAACAGCAAAATATAAAAACAATGACTGCGGCAATACTTTGAATGAAGCAAATAAAAATGCAATACCAATAAAATGTCACACCTGGACAGAAGCAGGATGCATGGTTAAAAGGGTACTGGTTGGTGGAGTATCTGCAAAACTGACCCAGTTTTCTTGAGGTGGAGGTGGGGAATGCCCTGACCACACTGCATCACCAGCAGAAGAACCTATAAGGAGAATGGGTAAACATGCTGACTCATGTTTGAAGAAAAAACTTACGTTACCAGGAAGTTTTCTTTCAAACTCTAACTCTGAAGAAATCTAACAATTTCCGAAATGGAATCTTTTCTATTCAATTACAAATTATACCTCATTAAATCTTTTCAATTATTTTGTGCTCTCCTTGTCAATACTAATAAAATTTATGTAATATATACATAATATTCTCGGAAATTATTATTTATTTTACCTTTAGAGAATCTGGTATCCATAAATGCAATTACCACTTTTCAAAGCAATGTATCCACTTAAAAATTTCCATAGTTGGTTTTTGCTTCTATTTAACTTACAATTAAAAACTGTCTTGGAGGCCACTCTTGAAGAAATATTATCAAGTTTCCTTCAATTTACAATCCTAAATAATTGTTACTTAAAAAAAATCTCTAAGCCAGGTTCTGTGGCACAAGCCTATAATCCCCACCTACTCAGGAGGCTGAGGCAGGAGGATCATTTGAACCCAGGAGTGCAAGACCAGCCTGGGCAACACAATGACACTCTAATCAATCAGTCAATCAATCAATCAATCTCTAAATACCTGACTGTGCTTCACCAAAGGGAGACCAAAATGGCCCAGATCCCGCAAGAGGCCTCTCACTATTCCCACCGCTGGGATGACGGCTGTGCTTTCTCCATGTGTGTGGAGAAGTTGGTGGAGATTGCTGTGGTGAAACTACTGGGGATGCAGGTTCCTAGAAAAGAATATTATTTAAAAATTTTAAGGAGACATTTTAATTATTCAGGTTGCAGTAAACGTTTTAGTATAAGCATCTGCAGGAGGCATCTACTGCTAATATTTACATGCATGTGATTACCTGTGCATCTGCAGATGTACGAGGCTGAACCGTATCATGGGTTACGGATCCCTTTTTCACTTGTCCCCTGCCAGGTGGTGGGGGAATTACACCAGAATATGACCCTTGATTTTCAGAATCTGAAGAATATGAGGCTGCATGGCGAGATTCCTGTTCATTCTTTGAAGCAACAAATCTTGGCAGAGGAAGGTCCTTTACTGTTAACCAAAAAATAATTACTACTTTAAAATAAAAAAGGACACATATATTAAAAACTAAAGTAAGACATGAATTAGATATTAGAATTTTTGTAAAAATGGATACAGAAGCAACAGGCACAAAATGTCTATCACTATAAAATTTGGACCATCATCTCCCTTACATTATTTAGAGAGACTCTTATCTAGAAAGAAGTAATAAAACCAAATTGTCCTTCTAATGAGTGGTAACAATATCAACATTAAATGTCTACATGTTTGGCCCTATACTTGTCATTGAATATTTATTTCACCTCGTAACCACAGTACCCTTGCAAAACCCCTATTTACAGATAAGGAAACTGAGGCTCTGTGATGCCAAGCTCATGCTCGTAGTAACTGACAGGATATAAACCTAGGACAGTTATACCCCAAAGCCAAGGCTGCTTCTACTCACACTGGGCCTCTAAAGTAAGGTTTTAGAGCTCTAAGTAAAACACAGAAATGTCAGTAAGTCTGAGACTAGATTTACAAATTTTCATGGCAGAAATTCCTAAACATATCTTACTGTTCACCTACCAAAAACATGGTACAGGGTATTCTATCTATCCACTGTAGTCTGGCTTATGGCTCTCCTACAGTCAGATATTCTATATTCAATTTCAAATACAGGAGAAAGATGAAAGACTGAGAAATTCTTTTCAAGTAAATCATTAAGTCATACTTTTAGCCCAGAACAAATACAGGTGAAGAATTATTTCAGAGGAAAGCGTACTTATGTCCATTACATGATTACCTTCGTCTCTCTTTAGAACCTCCATATGAAGGAGGGAAACTATTAAGCTTATTCAATATACATGTAAAAGAATTCAAAATTACCTGAAAAGAATGTAAACTCCCAACACTAGAAGAATGATGTGTGGCAAACTAGAGGTCCACAAGGAAAACCTCTGTTGACCAATAAACTAAAATGGTACTTAAAACTATTTCTATAAATTATGTTATTTACAGAATTTTTACAAAAATTTTTCTGTAATTCACAGATTTTAAAAATCTTAATTTTTCTCTTTCCCCTTTACTCTATGAAAACAACAGAACCCCCTGCATTTAAATGCCTATCTTTATAGAATTTCTATCTTCTTTCACATCAACAAGCCACTAAATACTTGAAAAGCAAATTATCTGATATAATACTTTGATATGGTTTGGCTCTGTGTTCCCACCCAAATCTCATCTCGAATTGTAATTCCCACATGGGAGGTGATTAGATCATGGGGGGCAGTTTCCCGTGAGAGTGAGTTCTCATGAGATCTGATAGTTTAAATGTCCGTAGCAGTTCCCCCTTGCTCTCTCTCTCTCTCTCCTTAGGCAGTGTAAGATGTGCCTTGCTTTCCCTTCACCTTCTGCCAAGATTGTAGGTTTCCTACGGCCTCCCAAGCCATGTGGACGTGAGTCAATTAAACCTCTCTTATTATTGTAGGTTTCCTGTGGCCCCCTGAGCCATGTGGAAGTGGGTCAATTAAACCTCTTTTGTTTATACATTACCCAGTCTCAAGGATTTCTTTATAGCAGTATAAAAACAGACTAATACAAACTTGTAATGTGGTCAGATGTCTATAACTAGATTTTAGTCTGCCAATATTTTAATACTGTCTCTATCAACCAGAAAGTTTAGGTTAACCGTTACTTCTTTATTTCAACTGGAGCCTCCAAAGCCTTCTCAAACAAAAAAATACAAAGTATAATGCTGTTTTACTAGAAATGAAGAAAGTAGGGAAGCTATGTATGAAGATGGTAGTTATAATTTATTATTTGCCTTAATAAAACTATTCACCTAAAATATTTTTAAACAACTTTTAGTAATTCTTTAAAAAACTGATGAAGTACATACACTATGCCATAATAGAAGATAGATCTTTTTTTTTTTTTTGAGACGGAGTTTTGCTGTTGCCCAGGATGGAGTGCAATGGTGCATCTCAGATCACTGCAATCTCCACCTCCCTGGTTCAAGCAATTCCCTTGCCTGAGCCTCCAGCTGGGATTACAGGTATATGCCACCATACTTTGCTAATTTTGTATTTTTAGTGGAGACAAAGTTTCACATGTTGGTCAGGCTGGTCTCAAACTCCTGACCTCCAATGATCCACCCACTTCGGCCTCCCAAAGTGCTGGGATTATAGGCGTGAGCCACTGCACCCGGCCAATAGACGTATTTTTCTAATGTTTTCAAGTGAGAAATGCAAGGTAGTGGAAATAAAGTCATGACACTTCACTCAAGGTCATACAAGCCATTATAAGACGAGAAAGACACAAGAGTTCTATTGACTTGACTTCATTTGTAATAGAAGACTATTTTCTTTCAGTTACTAGTGTACTTCATATTTACCTGTATTTATACTTTCCACTCTTAAAGGGAAACCAGACTGGGCAACAGCTACAAGTTTCAAAGCAATGTAGAACTGACTTCTTCCAAAATAACCAAGTCTTGTTGCACCACAAAGCTCCATGATCTATAAAAGAACATAATGTTAACATTAAGATTCACGACAAAATTCTCCCTTCAAAAATAAGCAGCTACCCAACTTGTTTGTAACTTCTCAAAATATCTAATAGATGGTATAATTCTTTCAACTGACAGCTAACTTCCTCAAATTTCAGGTTCATATGTTTAGAAACAAAAAGTCACTGCTTTACAATAAGAAGATCATCATTTTCCTATTTATCAAAATCCGTATGATTAGCAATTTTCTTAAAATAATTATTTTTTGTTACGAGTCACATTCTTAAAGAAACAACGTACCACCCGCTCTTCTTCATAAGCATTGCACATAAAATAGGATCATGTGACTAAGAGTCTATTATGCAGCCATTTAAAGTGGTAACCTTTAAATGATATAACAACATGGGAAAATGCTAAGGATATATCGAGTGGGGAAGAAGAGAAAGATATATAATTTTTACCACACAAATACAAATTTGGAAACTATTAAAGTCTATCACAGTTTTTTAGGTGAGATTAAGAGTCGGATGTTTCCCTTTCATTTTCCAAATGCATTTAATATGGTTACACTACTCTTCTTTAAAACAAACAAAATTTGTCTTTTTTTTTTTTTAAAGCATGAAAGTGTTCAAGGATCTACATTAATCATTCCAGTCTTTCAACAAGCATTTCTAGACTTGCTAGCACAAGTAAATATTAGACTCAAAAAAGAGGATTTCAGATTACAAAATTATAACTCTAAAAGCTGGAGGAGATTTCTACTATGCAGATATTACAATCTTATCTTAAAATAAGCACTAGGCATCCCTGCTGCATTGCTTCAAATAATACCACTTTTTGTATAGAGAGAGCAGTTTTAGTCCATTTTTCCAAAACAGTCAAAGGAAGATAAGGTATCTGTGATGCTGTGGTATTAAGTCTGAAGAAAAGTATTCATAGAACTTAAAAAAAAAAAAAAAGCACCCATTAATGATTAAGTTGTTGTATCGCAACAGTAATAACCACTTGTTTACATGCACAAAAAGAGTCGTTTTTGCTGACTGACCAGCACTGGAATAAGTTCCTGTTCCTGCCACTAAGGGGCATGTTCTTCTGAAGAAATTTAAAAGGGCAAAGAGAATTAAGAGGCAGGTTAATACTATTAAGGGAACTATGAGGAAAAGGAGAATTAAAAAAGGAAGGCTACACTACACAGCCCCAATCTCCTACTCTTTTCTTCCCACTTGACACCTCTTAGAGGATCATTACATATCTTAGAAACTTCTGTTTACATAACAATGCATCTAATATATGCCAGGTATATGCTAGACAAAGGGAAGACCTAAAAGGAGAACACAGTATGTAGTTTGTTGACATTTCAGGAAGATATCAGGGAAATGGATAGAAATGAGGAGGTAGTGTTCAAGAAGGGAGACAGAATCTCAATGCTGTTTTAATTGGTATTTATTAGAAGTTTCATATTTGTTAGCCATTTGCTTTTCTTTTCCTGACTTGCCCAACTTTAAATGGATTGTTAGTCTTTATTCATTTTAAGAAGTTTTACTATGGCCGGGGGAAGGGCGGGGAGTGGCTCACACATGTAATCACTGCACTTTGGGAGGCCAAGGCAGGCAGATCACTTGAAGTAAAGAGTGCAGGACCAGTAGTCTGGTAAACACAGTGAAACCCAACTCTACTAAGAATACAAAATTAGCCAGGTGTGGTGGTATGCACTAGTAATTCCAACTACTTAGGATGCTGAGGTGGGAGGTTCACTTGAACCCCGGAGGTGGAGGCTGCAGTGAGCCAAGACAGCGCCACTGCCCTCCAGATTGGGTGACAGACTGAACCTGTGTTTCCAAAAAAAAAAAAAAAAAATTATTACATTATAGATGTTGACCTGCAAACTGTCATGGAATTAATTCATTTAATCAATGACTATTTACTGAGCACTCTCAGGAAGGAAAGACTGGAATGTAGCTCTAAGTGTGTATATGGAGCTGACGGATGGCTTAGGCAGAAGCCAGATCATATTGTACATATTGTTTTCCAAATTATCTGTTTTTCATAAAAAGCTGTTTTGGTGGTACAGAATTTGCCAATTTTTATACAAGTTTGTCATTTACCCCTTTAGGACTTTTGGGTTTGCTGTACTTAGAAAGGTCTTTATATATGTTTTCTTTTAGAATGTCTATGATTAATATTGAAAACATACAAGTCTGACCAAACTGGAATTGGAATGAGAAGCAAATTAGGTATTCTTTTGATCCTCCGTAACAGTCAACTACTGAGGCCAGGTGCAGTGGTTCATGCCTGTAATCCCAACACTCTGAAGGCCAAGGTAGGAGGACTACTTGAGGCCAGGAGTTCAAGACCAGCCCTGGCAACATGGCGAGATCTCACCTATATAAAAAACTAAATTAAATTTAAAAGTAGCTGGATGTGGTGACACATGCCTGTAGTCTCAACTACTCAGGAGGCTGAGGTGGGAGGATCACGTTTGCCTAGGAGCTCTAGTGAGGCTGTAGTGAGCTATGATGGTGCTACTTCGCTTCAGCCTGGGGAACAGAGCAAGACTGTCTCCCTCCCACCAATAAAAAAGAAAAAGTTAACCATTTATTTAAAAATTCACCTTTTCTCCATTAACTTGAAAAGCCACTCCTATATTTATATGTGCTTATTTCTGGGCTCCTTATGTTACAGTTTTGTATGCTATTCCTGGACCTGTAACCAGTGCTTTAGTTACTTTAGCTTCAAAATATTTAAATATCTTTATTTAAATGAGGATTAGTCCACCCCTCAATTTTTTTCCTGTTTAGAAATTTCTCTCATATACTTATTCTTCTAAATAATCTTCAGAATCATTTGTCGGAATAAACTGAGATTTTACATGGGGCAACAACTGATTTATGGTCTTGTTCCAAACTTTAACAAGATCATTTCCAGGTTTTATCATTAAGCATGATACTGGCTAACACTCTGCCAACACCTTTGTTAAAGAAACTATTAAGCTAGTTCTGTTCTTTTAAGAATCTTGTTTTGGATTTTATATTTTCAAAAACCACATAAATATGTTAATTTTATCATATCTGGATTTTGGGCAGAAAACTAAACATCGTAATTTTTCTCTGGTCCATTGATATTAGTAATTACATTAACAGAACCATTCTTTGATTCCTGGAATGAATTTCATTTAGACATGGTGTATTACTTTTCAAATAATATTTATAAAATATTTTAACCACGATCTTAGAACAATTAGATTTTAAAGCATATATAATCTTTGCCATGCTTTGGAGATGGTGTTATATTAGCTTTTTCAGCAGAATTAGCAAACTATTTTTTTCTCTCTGCTCTGAAATACTTTAATTAGATTAGGAATTAATGTGTTTCATGACGATTTGAAATAATTCATCTGTGATACAGGTGAGGCAATAGCTCTCATATGTTTCTCAGTTTCTTCCATTCTATTTGAAATGAACTAGGTTTTCTATCTCTAAGATTTGATAATTTCCTAGAGAATCATTTATCATCTCCAAATTTTATAATTTCTTAGTTGAGCATCATTCAAAGCAGTCTCCTTCTTTTAATTTCCTTTCTATGATAACTTCCTCTTAATCTTAATTATGTGTATTTGTATGCAGTTCACTCTTTCTCTAGTACAGTTATCTGACCATGGGGACCACTTGAAACATCTGTTAGGATACAGATTCCCAAACTGCTCCCATTAGATTTCTAACTCACCAAGGAAATCTAAATCACCAAAGGCCAGTTAGTGATTGTTGCTATAATACTGATAATTACTGAAAACTACCATGCTTTGTTTTGTTAATATTATAAAAATAAATTAAATGGTCATTAAGGATACAGAATTAAAAGTCCCTACATTCCCCATCAGACATAACAATTCCTCCAAGCAAGGGCAGTTAGGTAAGAGAAACAAAGAAAGGGCATTCAAACTGTCTGAAAGGAAGAAGTCAAACTGTCCCTGTTTGCAAATGAAATGATCTTATATAAATGGAAAAATCTAAAGACTCTACCAAAAAACTCTCAGATCTGATAAACAAATTCAGTAAAGTTGCAAGATACAAAACCAACATATAAAAAATCAGTAGCATTTCTATACACAAACCACAAAGTAGCTTAAAAAGAAATCAAAACAACAACACCATTTACAATAGTTACCAAAAAAACCCACAAAACTTAGGAATAAATTTAACCAAGTAGGTGAAAGATATCTACAAGGAAAACTTCAAAACACTAACAAAAGAAAATGAAGAGGATCCAAGCAAATGAAAAAACATCCTATGCTCATGAATTGAAAAATTAATACTGTTCAAATGAAAATACCATCTAAAGCAATCTACAGATTTAATGCAATTTCTATCAAAATACCAAAGACATTCTTCAGAGAAAAAAAAAATCGTAACATTTGTATGGAACCACAGAAGACCGCAAATAGCCAAAGCAGTACTAAACAAAAAGAACAAAGCTGGAAGTATCGCACTACCAGAACTCAAAATATACTATGAAGCTCTAGTAACCAAAACAGCATGATATAGGCATAAAAACAGACACACAGATGAATGGAACAGAAAAGAGAACCCAGAAATTAATCCACATATCTACAGCCAACTAACATATATATATATTTCTTGAGACAGAGTTTCACTCTTGTTTCCCAGGCTGGAGTGCAATGGCATGATCTAGGCTCACTGCAACCTCTGCCCCCACGACCCAACCAGGTTCAAGTGATTCTCCCGCCTCAGCCTCCTGATTAGCTGGAATTACAGGCATCCACCAACACACCTAGCTAATTTTTGCATTTTTAGTAGAGATGGAGTCTCACCAAGTTGGCCAGGCTGGTCTTGACCTCCTGATTTCAAGTGATCTGTCTGCCTCAGCCTCCCGAAGTGCTGGGTTTACAGGCATGAGCCACTGCCCTCAGCCTACAGCCAACTGATTTTTGACAAAGGTACCAGGAACACTCATTGAGGAAAGGACAGCCTCTTCAATAAACAGTGCTGGGAAAACTGGATATCCATATGAATTATATATTATATGAATGAAATTAGATGCCTACCTCTCACCCTATATAAAAATCAACTCAAAATGGACAAATACCTAAATATAACATCCAAAGTAATAAAACTACTAGAAGAAAACATATAGGAAATGCTTCAGTACATCAGTGTGGGCAAATATTTTATAAAAAACATCTCGAAAGCAGAGTCAACAAAACCAAAAACAAATAAACGGGATTGTATCAAACTTCTGCACAGTAAAGAATGTAATTAACAGAGTAAAAGACAAACTACAGAAAGGGAGAAAGTATCTGGACACTAACCACCCAACAGCAGATTAATACCTAAAATATATAAGGTATATATTATATTATTTTATATATTATATATTTATATATTATAATGTATATATTATATTATTATACATATTATATATATTATTTATTATAATATATAATATATATAACATAGTAATATATAATACCTAAAATATATATCTCTCAAAACCAAAAATATAAAAAATCTGATTTAAAAATGGGCAAATGATCTCAAAAGACATTTCTCAAAGGAAGTCAGATACATAGTCAACAAATTATGAAAAAATGCTCACCACTACTAATCATCAGGGAAATGCAAATCAAAACCACAATGAGGTACCATCTCACCCCAAGTAGGTTGGCTATTATCAAAAAAAACAAAAAAATCAAATGCTGGCAAGGATGCAGAAAAGAGGGAACTCATACTGTTGGTGGGAATGCAAACTAGTTATAATCACTATGAAGAACACTATGAGGTCCCTCAAAAAGCTATGAATAGAACTACCATATGATCCAGCAATCCTACTACTGAGAATTTATCCAAAGGAAAGGAAATCATTATGTTAGAGAGGCACTGCATGCCCATGTTTACTGTGGCGTTAATCACAAGAGCCAAGATACGAAATTAACCCAGGTGTCCAACAACAGATGAATGGATAAAGAAAATGTGCTACATAACACACACCATGGAATACTATTCAGCCATAAAAAAAGAATGAAATCCTGTCACTCATAGCAACATGGATGGAACTGGAGGACATTACGTGAGGTGAAATAAAAGCCAGTAACAGAAAGTTAAACTCATATGGAAGTTTAAAAAAAAAACAGTTGATCTCATAGAAGTAAAAAGGAAAAAAAAGTATACCAGAGGCTAGGAAGGGTAGACAGAAGGGAGGAATAAGGTCTGCCACTCTAAGATGACCATAGTTAACAATAACACATTGTTAACTATTGTTCACATAGCTAGAAGGAGGATATTGAATGTTCCTAACACAAAGAAATGATAAATGTTTGAGATGATAGATATGCTAATTACCCTGATTTCATCACTATACATTATATTAGGGGTGTCCAATCTTTTGGCTTCCCTGGGTCACACTGGAAGAAGAACTGTCCTGGACCACATATAAAATACACTAAAACTAATGACAGCTGATGAAATTTAAAAACATCTCATGATGTTTTTAAAAAGTTTACAAATTTGTGTTAGGCAGGTTGGAAAAGCTCACATTATACATTTGAAACATCACTATGTATCCCAAAATATGTACAATTATTGATCAATTCTTTTAAATAAAATTCTAAAAAGGTGATTACATAAGACAGGTAACTTCTTAATCCCAAGGTATCCTATTAGCTATGCAACAGAAATCTGAAAGCAACTTTTAATAAAGCCACCACATTGGTAAACTTAAAGTAACACTTCCTTTCATATATTCTAATTTTTTTCTACATGTATATGAACACACAAGCACACATAATACATAAATCTTACACAAGTAGGGTCACTGTACATAATTTTTTCATATATTACTCAAAGATCTTTCTATATCCACACTGTTAAATACAGTAAGAAGTTCTTCAAAGGTTTGGCTTGTTTAAGTTTCCTTGTTCTTTGTTTCCTGCTTTCAAGGCCAGACTTCCTTATTCTCTGTGTCTCCCTGCCCTGGTCTCAGTAAGCAACTTCCCCACCAGTCTGCATCTATAGGACCCACATCCCACTCACTCTGCAAATTACCCCTCCTGCTGCGACAGTTCCTCCCTCCGAAATTGTCCTTCCTGCCAGTGTAACTGCCTCCCTGCACCCTTCAAATTAGCCATTGTGTGGTCCAGTTCCAGCCAATGGAAACAAGACACAGTAGTGGAAACCCACTGTATTAGGAATAAAAACCTCTGCTTTCCTTTGTTCGTGGTGCTCTCACCACTGCTCCATCTGCAAGATGCACTCTTCTATCGAAGTAAATTTGCCTTGCCAAAAAGATTTATGTTCAAGCGCTATTTCTTTTGCAGCACTGAAAATTTGTTTCTAATACACATACATCTCATTTTTAAAATAAAACATTTCGTCATGTGGATGGATGTGGCTATCACAAATTAACCAATCCCCTACTGATGGATATTTAGTTTTTTTCCAGTGTTCTATTACAGATAATATCGTAAACATTTTTGTGCATGTCGTTGTGCACTTGTACAACTATAGAACAAATCTCTAGAAATGGAATATGCTTTAAATATATAATATAGTCCACCAGGTATGATGGCTCACACCTGTAATCCCAATATTTTGGGAGGCTGAGGCAGGAGGATGGCTTGAGGCCACCATTTCAAGATCAGCCAGGGCAATGTGGTGAGACCTTGTTTCTACAAGAAATACGTACATACATACATACACACACACACACACACACACGTGTGTGTGTGTGTGTGTGTGTGTGCTGGGTGTGATGGCATATCTGTAGTGCTACCTACTGGGTAAGCGGAGGTGGGAAGATCACTTGAGCCCAGGAGCTCAGCCTGGGCAACAGAATGAAACCCTGCCTTTTTTTTTAAGTGTGTGTTTGTGTGTGTGTGTGTGTGTGTGTGTGTAAGTAACAGTGAAGTACTAAAAATTATGAGTGACAATTACATCTTACTGAAGACTGCAAAATCCTGGTTAAACTTAAAGGCTGTGTGGTCTGAGAAGACAGGGAAGTTAATGTTTTCTTTAACTTTACCGGCTTTACCAAGGAATATCAGCCTAGAGAAGTCAGTATTGAACTTCTTTTCTAAACGTTTCATTCCACAATATTTACCAAAAAGCCACTAACTTCTAGGAAAAAAGATAGACCGTAGTTCATGTAACAGCTGTACAGATCAACATAGCTAGAAAATCATGGTTTATGCCATTCATATAGTACTTGTGCAAGAACTCAACTTTACTGTGCCTCAGTTTCCTCATATGTTAACTGAGAAAATATAATACACTATCTCATTCAGTTGCTGTGATCATTCAATGAAAACTGTATTCAATACAACACTTGTCAACAAGTATCTGGTCCAGAAATATCATTATTACTTTCCATTTACTTCCCTGATCATAGTGGATTTTATATAGTCAGAAACTTCAAAGACTAAGTCATTCTTGAAAACTGCATTTTCTTGAGAGCCGAGAGTTAATGCCTATAAGCACTAAGATGAGTGTTATAATTTCTGATGGAAAGCCTTCTAAAATAATAGGATGCTCTCATGTCTTCCTAAGTATTTGCAACTTCTGGTTTAAGACGATACTCTCACCCCAGGATTTTACTTGCTCTCCTTTCAGAACTCTCATTAAAATGACAGTAAGGGAATAAACCCACAATAATAAAGGGAAGTTAGCTGACAGAAAATTTCAATAAACTCTTGCAATTAGAAAACAGAATAATGACTAATGAAGTAAGGTGGAAGAAATGAGTGCCAAGAATACTCATGGAGAAAAACCAATATGCCCAACAAAATCCAGACTCACCCAGAAATGCTAGGTATGATTAGGGATGGGACTGGGACAGAGAATGAAGATCCCCATCTCTACTGCTGCTCACAGATACTAGCAACCAGATCCTACCCTCCAAACAAAAGCAAACAGACAAACAAGCACTGGGAAGTATATCAAAAAGAATGAAATATTAAAGAAAAACTAGGACAGCTGGTATAGACAGCTGCTGTTGCCCCTGTTAAGTCTTTCTAAAATTTACCAATCCCAATTAAGAATCAGCACCCGACCCAGCCCACCTAAAGTAAGACCGCCTTTTAAGAAGCTGTTCCCCACCCAGTCAAAAAAAGATAAGCTACACCCAAGTACACAGAACTTAAGTCAGTTTTTCTACTGCCTCATCTTTAAATATGAACAGCTTACCAAAGATCAATAAGCACCTACGGAAAGCCTGTAAGGTTAAAATGGACTGCCAAATTTACAAACAGAAAACACACACACACACACGGCAAGAACCTTAATACTCTACTGTGTAGCCTCTGACAGATTTTAGAAAATACTCCATTCGTAAAAGAACAAGACACTACATTAAAAGAACAATCAGAGAACAAGGTATCTTGAAATATACAAAGCTCAATAGAAGTATTAGAGGATAAAAATAGAGAAAAACGTCTCCAGCAGTAGGAAGATTAAAGGTAAATTAGAAAAAATACAAAAAAAATTTCATCTAGAAGGACCAAATTTTAATTAGAATAAGGTCTACAAAGAATACAGAGAAAACAGAAGAGTAAATAATTAAAGTAAGAGGTTTTGCCCAAAGCTAAAGGACACGTTTTCAGATTGTAAAGCTCCATTGAGTGTTCAACCCAATGGGAAAAAAATTCCTAAACACATTACTGTGAACTTCAGAACAGCAAGGAGAAAACAAAGATGCTAAAAGGATCCAGAACAGTGGTGAGAGAAAGGAATTTCTATAGACTTAGCAGTAACACTGAATATTATAAAACAATAAAGCAATATCCAGAAGGTTCAAAGAAAAAAATAGTTTTCAACCTAGAATTCTACATCCAAACTATCATCAAGATCATGGAAAGAATGGACACTTTCAACCAGCCAGAAATTTTTAAAAGTTTATCTCCTACGAACCCATTCTTTGAAAAATACTGAAGGATGTCATTCAGCAAAATGTGAAGATGGAGCATCCAGGAAAAAGTAGAGACATGCCAAGAAAACAAAGAAATAAAGTTGCAGGATGTCAGCTATGCAACGGTCTACAGAGCAACTAGTCTGGATCAAAGTACAATGCCAGAAGTCTTCAGGAGGAAGTTTTCAGGAAAAAGAAAGAACTCAACGGCTATTAAGGCAAACACTGAGAAAAAAATGAAAGACAGTTAAGAAACCCCAGTGGAAAAGCTGTAATCATAGCACAATACTGAATACTTGGCTCTGCTGTGAAAATATTTATATAGTCAGCACACGAATTTTATTGGTTCATTTTCAACTTTTAGATTCAATCTGAAGTCAAAACATATCAAACAATTAATTATGGTCACAGAAAATATAAATGTTATTAATATTAAATATGTGAAAGTACTGCTAAGAAACCAAAAGGGAGAAGTATAAGAAAGGCGAAAGGAAAAAGCATTGGTTCACATTCTCAACTTAGAAAAGTGTTAACAGGATGAGAAGTAAGGAAAGTTTCCAAAGTAACAGAGAACCTGACATGAAATTTGAGGGAATACAGAGAAGTAACTTGAATGAAATCTTCATTTACTGTTTATATTTGGATAATGTCTATAACCTAGATAAATTGGGGTTTTAAGAGATATGGAAGTAATTACTGAAGAAAGAGTTTAATAACTTCAAAGTGGTTTTTGCAAGAAACAACATTAAGTAATATAGGAAAGGGGGCGGTAGAGGACATTGCTACTTTTTATTGAAGTTCTTGTGACCTATTTAATTTTTTTAAAACCATGAGCAGAAATTATTTTTATGAAAACCATTTTTACTTTAAGTTCCAGGATGCATGTGCAGAACATGCAGGTTTGTCACATAGGTATATGTGTGTCATGGTGGCTTGCTGCACCTATTGACCCGTCTCTAAGTTCCCTCCCCTCACCCCTCAATCCCCAACAGGCCCTGGTGTGTATTGTTCCCCTCCCTGTGTCCATGTGTTCTCAGAGTTCAACTCCCACTTATGAGTGAGAATAAAAGCATATATATTTTTGACAATGCAGATTTTGGAAACATATTAGTACATTGTTCTATACTGCAATTATGTATTCAGGACCTTGAAAAAAAGTAGAATGTTTCTCTTTCACATAATTAAATAACACTATTAACAGAGTTTTTGTTTTGTTCTTTGTAATAATTGGTGACTTTTTTCTTGTTGCCAAACTATCATTTTTTGCCCTAACAGCAGTCTCTGGTTGTTGCCCTTTTGCCTTGTATGCCATAGGCTTAGAAACAGAAATAAGTTTTTAAAACTATAAAACAAGAACAGTTCTTTAAAAAGGACCCAAAGAACTCTCCAAGGAGCAAATTACATGAGCATCTATTTTTACTTCCAAATATACAATTATGGGAGGAGGTCAACATTTATCGAGCATACACAATGCTAAACACTCAAGGTATTCCCATCTAATTCTTAAAAATAATGGAGCA
Source organism: Cacajao melanocephalus (assembly GCA_963573385.1). NCBI lineage: Eukaryota > Metazoa > Chordata > Mammalia > Primates > Pitheciidae > Cacajao > Cacajao melanocephalus. The sequence continues at coordinate 55,776 of CAUYLG010001985.1, read as the reverse complement.
GAATTGGTATTATCATTTTACAGAGGGAAAAAGAGAAAAGTAACTCACCTATGGCCAGAGAGCCCAATGGAGGGCAGAGTTATAATTCAAATGTATGCCTTTCTTTTTCCACCATGACATTCTGTACCTGGTCTTTCTGCCAGGATAATGTCGGCTTCCTCAGGGCAAATACCCTCAAAAAGTCCTGAAGCATGTTTTTATTTTCCACAGTGCCTAGCACATAGTGACAGCAAGAGTAGTTAAAGTGCATAGGGAGGCTCTCTGTTCCTATGCTCATAATGAGGTTTTATGGAATGCTAAGAACAATAAAGGTACAAGGAAGTTACTTCTTATTCCAGGTGAGAAAAGACCAAAGTCAAGTAGACGCCCAATCACACGTATGCACCTGAATCCATGAGCTGATTCACAAAACAAAAAACCTCAAAAGACAATGACGAATGCATTGGAACTATACATAACACTGATATAAGCTGCCAATATCCTCTCCAAAATGAAATTTGATGAATGAGTTTAACATAAAATGTAATCAAAATTAGGATCTTCCTTATTCAGTTATTAAAAGATTAAAAATGAGTTTATTCTACTGCTTTCATTTTTGTAAAAATTCTTCAGTGTAAATGGAACTGGGTCAGTGGGCATGCTACGTTGTTTGGAGGCTTAAAAGCCTAGTTTGACCTACCTATAAATGTAAAACACTGGCTAGGCAGTCACTATTAACTTCTATCGTTCTACTAACTTGTTAGACTAGGCCCTACAATTCTGACTCACTAGCTTAAGTCACATGGGAATAGCTGTAATGAAGATTCACATCTACAATAAAGGAGAAAACAATTATAGCAAGAACCTATTATTAGGAGTGTTTATACTTGTTATTCTACTTAATGCTCAGAACAATCCTCTAATGTCAGCTAGCATTATCCCCAGTTCATAGGAAAGAAAACTGAGGCTAGCAAGTGGCAGAGCTAGGGTTCAATGCCAGGGTAGTCTGAAGACTCCCTGTTCCAAACATGCCTTCAAGACATAGCTACACAGAACTTCAACCATGGCTTGCTTATGGAGTAGTAGTTTCAAAATGTATTCTAAACAACACAAGTTCAGTTAAAGGTTCTGCAGTCAAGTAAGTTGAGGTATATAACAGCCTCTCTGGAGATTTCAGAATGCATTTTTAGCCCATAAGAGATAACTTTTAAAAAAATCCTACCATCTAGAAACAAACCTCCTTGTGGTTTAACACCTACAAAAATGCTTTACAGCCAGTGGTCCATGCATCAGATGCTCCATATAAAACACTTTGGGATTCAATGCTGTAGACTCTAGAGCAGTGATTCTTAGTAATTTTGGCCTCAGGATACCTTACACATGCTTTAAAAAATTATTGAGAAACCCTTTAAGTTTTTGTTTTTGTGGGTTCTATTTATTAATATTACCATATGAGAATTTTAAATGGGAAATAAAAAACGTATCCACAAATTCATGTGAAACAATAATCCTATCACATATAACATAGTTTTATACAAATAAATATTTTCCAAAAATTAAAAAAAAATCAACTGAGAAGAATGTATTATTTCACAAATGTGCTAATTTCCTTAATGTCTAGCTTAGTTAAGGTTCTCTCATCTGCCTTTGTATTCAATTTATTGTGATATGCTGCTTGTTTAAAGTGTAGAGGAAAACTCACACTTCACACAGATTCATACTGGAAAAGGAGTAGACAGCTTTTTAGGTAATTTTGATGATTATTCTTTGATACTACATCAAAATTCAACAAGTGGCAGTTACTTAAAGGTTAGCTTCAATATAAAATCCAAAACCACATCAAGAAACTTCTAAATGTGACATATTTTGCTTATAAAACATTTTAAATATCACATTTGTTAACATCACCACTGATCTTACCAGAAAAGTCATTAAGTATTGGGAAGTATCTGTACAAGGTAGCAGATACTTGTTCTTTAAAATTATAATTTTCATTGGAAAGCTTGACTTTTATCATTAGCAACAAAGAGCATCAGCTGTTTACCTTAAATTGCAGGCCCACTTCCCTCATTTTCAAGAAACTATCTGCCCGATACCTAAGTCAGCTATTCTTTCAAGAAAAATGATGTTCATGAAAAAAGTGGTTAATTTAGCTCTCAACACAATATAAGTACTTCTCAAGATAGGCATTATGGAACCGAAGTGTTTTATGCACACTTCGCATTTTATGACACAAAGTATTAAAAAGATGTATGCTTAGGGTCAAGTTTTAATAAAATTAGTAATTTTTACTGCTACTCAAAGGGCATTCTTAAGTGAAACTGCCTGGTAGTCCAGCATATAATACTAATACAGTCTGGTACTACTTCCACAAATTCTGCCATGTTCATGGACCACTTGCACCATTATGTATTTAGTATTTTTTCTTTAAATGAGATGCTTTAGGTTAATAAACTTATTCTAAAAGAAACTTTGTATCATGTATAAATGGAAAATTCTACTTCATTTGAAATAGAGGTCAAAAAAATAATATATTCAATGAAAACAAAACTGTAATTTCAGCCAAATACTACTGTCTGCTAAATGTGCTTGCAGCCACATCACAGCCTACCTGTCCTTTATTAAAAGAGAGCAAATAATATGAGAACAGTGTTTAAAAAAAAATCTACTAGGTCCAAGCTGAAACTTTCTCCATAAATAATCAGATGTGAAAAATAACAAAAAAGAGAAGAGCTTCTTCACTACGTGCATTCACGTCTTGTTGGGTACACAACTCACACTTGGGGAACAAAACATAAGGCTGCTCTACTGCCTCTCCTTGATTTAAGTACGCAGCCATAGCTGCAGTCTTTCATGTATTCTCAATATTGTATAGAATGTGCTAACACTGAGTGGCAGACTTAGCAGCATTGTAAAAACATCTCATCAAAATCTTCTGTACTGACATACAATGTTGAAAATATATACCTGGCCCTGGGACCAAAACAAAATTTTAACACACAACTCTTTTTCTCAAGAACTTTCTGTTCTAGCCGCAAAAAACAATCTATGATATAAGGCTGTATTTTTTTTTTTTTTTTGAGATAGGTCTCACTCTGTCTCCCAGATCTGTCTTCCAGGCTGGAGTGTAGTGGCACGATCTTGGCTCACTGCATCCTCAACCTCCTGGGTTCAATCCTCCTGTCTTAGCCTGCTGAGTAGCTAACAGGCACGCACCACTGTACCCAGCCAATTTTTGTATTTTTTTTTTTTGGTAGAGAGAGGGGTCTCACTATGTTGCTGAGGCTGGTCTCAAACTCCTGGGCTCAACTGATCCTCCTGCCTCAGCTTCCCAAAGTGCCGGGATTACAGGCATGGGCCACCGTACCCAGCAAGGCTGTAATTTTAAGCATCAAAATAGTTGGGAATCTGAGCACAAGTTTTGCCATTACATAAAACTGAATTTGAATCCTAGCTCATGTTGCACATGTAGCCTCTCTGGAGCTCCAGGTTTCTCAGCTGAAAAACTGAAATGATACCTATCTCTAAATGTAAAGTTAAATATATGTCAAATAGCTCAATGCCTGGCCAACTATAGGTGCTATGTAATTAGTACTTGGCCACTATAAGAATTAAACAGACAGGTTACTGTGGGTTAGGATTCTTTTTTTTTTGTAAGTACCTAATCTCGAGATCTTAAAGAATGGCCAGGTTTTTGATCAGTCAAAACAAAAGAGGCCATCCAATTCAGGGTGCCAACTGAGCAATGCAAGGACTATAGTGGTGGCTATGTGGTACGCTGGAGCTAGATGGTGAAGGCTCTAAATGCCACGTTCATTTTCACTGAACACTACTAAAGAGTATCATATAATTTTTAATTCACTAATCTATTCTTTAGCAATTACAGAAAAGCTTGTTAAGATTTAGAAGGCCACTATAGTAGTTTACCAATGAGGCATTCAGAGCTGGGATAAGAGTAACACTAAGAACAGAAAAGAATGATTGGCTAAGACCTTTCAAAGAGAAGCTGGAAAACTTTGTAAGCTGGATAACTGGAAAGGATGAGTCAAAATTAACTCCAAACAAGACAGTAGGAAGACAATCAGGCTGTTAAAGACAATATTTCAGCACCATGATGAACAAGAAGAGACAATATCCACCAAGAAGTGATTCACTGCCAATTGCAAGGAAAGTGATGTAACAGAATAAGACCTAAGAAAAGGTCACTGGATTTGGTGATTAGGATAAAAATGAACTTCAAGAATATCTTTTTTTTTTTTTTTAAAGGGGGGATATAAAAGTTAAATTACACCAAGCACAGTGGCTCACGCCTAAAATCCTAGCAATTTGGGAGGCCAAGGCAGGCAGATTGCTTTTAAGCGGAGTTTAAGGCCAGCCTGGCAAACATGGCGAAACCCTGTCTCTAATAAAAATACCAAAAGAAGGCTGGGTGTGGTGGTACACACCTGTAGTCCCAGCTACTCAGGAGGCTGAAGTGGAAGGATCACTTGAGCCCAGGGGATAGAACTGCAGTGAGCCAAGACCGTGTGCCACTGCACTCCACCTTGCGTGACATAGCAACACCCTATCTCAAAAGATGAATAAGCAAATAAAAATAAAAGTTAAGATTACTAGTGCTTAAAGAGAATAGGCCACGGTACAGACAGTAGAGAAGAAATTAGGTCATTTGTTATTTGGCATTAAAAGGAAAAAGAAAAATAGGAAGGCAGCTAGATGGGTGTGCAAGGTCAAATGAATAACACCAGAAGCAAAAAGGAAAAACCATGATGCAATACATTTAGTAACTATGACAATTCCCTTTTTGCTATTTGTTAGGTGCTAGTGAGAAATAGTAAGGTTGGATCCACTCCAGAATCAAATCTTAGAGGGAAATGTACTTAGGGAAGTAAAAGATTTCTGTCTCTCAGGGTTCAAAATTGTGGCTGGTAAACAGAAAATCTAACCATAAGCTCCCTTCTGCCAGCCATTAAATCTTTAGTGTTCTGAATGAAGGCAGAGAATACAGTGGGCCATTAGCTTTCAAAGGTTTAAGATCCACAGTTTCTATTATTCCTATGAGATAATAACAAGTAGTACAATCTGTATTCTGACGTGGCATGTCTCAGTGCCTGTGCTAGGCAATGTGTGAAATGCTGTGAGTGCCAACCCAGCACCTTCATCTCTAAATTGACTGTGGGCCTCCACTTGCAGCCAGGCACACTGGAACTCTGTAGAAGTTGTGCTTTGTTAAATTTTATGAAAAAAAGTATATGCTAAAGTGCCAAGGTATCCAGAGTCTACCATAATTTATTTTTTTTTTAGTTGTCAATAAATTCCCAGTTTTTAAGAATTTTCTTGCAATTACTCTGCTATATATTTAAAAAGTGGGGGCAGATAAGGGAAAAAGATCCTGAAAGGGAGGAAGGGGAAAGCAGCAATGTCTTGTCAGCAAAACAGCAAAGTCAGAGCTCAGAGAATTCTGTGCTATTGTTCCTGTTCTTACTGCCTCCTTCTCTTCTCATGCCCAGAATGTTGATTGGGGTGGGGAGAGAGTACTCATAATGCTAGGCAGTGGAACATCCAAGGCTTCAAGCTTCACTACCCCCACTTTTCACTTCTCTGAGTGAGGAGCCCAGAACTGCCTTAAGTCATCATCCCAATCACATCTATGAATGCACAGCAAAGCAGGGCTAAGCAAATGGCTTGCCCTAAAAAGTTGCCTATGTTTTCTAAACATCTATTATGTGTTTTTGCTGTTCTGCACATCATGAAAGGAAAGAAATCTGAGTTTTATTCACAACTCGCTTACAATATTGCTGGGATACAGATATACTAGAGAAGCAGCCAAGCGATGGCATAAACATGCCAAGCAATAGCATAAATGAACAAAAATCAATACGGTGCAAAACATATATAAAAGGATAGGCAGGAAGGAAATCAATCTCAGTGAGAGTGAAGTTGTTCAAACGAATTTCCAAAACCTACAAAAGTCAATTAAGCCATGTTTTGAAAAGAGGGGAGGAATAAGCATGGAAGGAAGGAGAGAATCCTGCAGATGAGGGAAGTAACATGATGAAAAAGAACAGATAAAGAACAAGTAAGCTGTGTGAGAAAGAGAGAAACAGATTTGCTGGGATGGAACACAAAGTCCCTATTAGGAGAAGAATCAGCAACAAGCCAGTGACATGCAGCAGTGGGTTGGTAGAAGCTTTTAAGGCTGGTTAGGTATGACTACTCAGATTTGAAATGCTCTCTGTATCACCATTCATTTTATGGGAATGCTATACCTTCCCTCCAAAAGAGTTAACTAAATTAAATGAGAAACTCCACTGACCTGTTTTTTTATTTAAATAACATGCCTGTCTACCACTACTTGCTCACTGTCAAGTTCAACAATGGAAAAATTATGCCTCTGCAGGGCAGCGAGACTCAGGAGTTTACTACTAAAGTCCATGATACCACTAAAAAATAAAATAAAATAAAATAAAAAAGAGAACACCATTGACCTAACAATTCCTTAAAGCATGCAGCCAGGCATGGTGGCTCACGCCTGTTAACTCAGCACCTTCGGAGGTCGATGCAGGCGGATCACCTGAGGTTAAGAGTTTGAGACCAGCCAGACCAACATGGAGAAACCCCGTCTCTACTAAAAATAGAAAATTAGCCAGGCATGGTGGTACATGCCCGTAATCCCAGCTACTCGGTAGGCTGAGGTAGGAGAATAACTTGAATCCAGGAAGCAAGGTTGCCGTGAGCCTGCAGTGAGCCGAGATCATGACACTGCACTTCAGCCGGGGCAAAAAGAGCAAAACTCCAACTCAAAAAAAAAAAAGTTATTAGCATGCATGGTCAGTGTATTTGACTAGCATCACCTGACCAACTTTAAAAGTATTAAAGAGAATATTCAGTCTAATTGAAAGCACTACGCAATCTGGTCTCAGAGTTTCTCTACTGTTCAAAAAAACTCATTAATTTATCGTTTGGAATTTTTTAAGTGGTATGATAAAATGAAGAGGCTAGGCTAGGATCCACCAATGTACTGATGAGGAATGATGTCCTAAACCACCAACTAACCAGTCTAATAGGTTTTGAGTGAGTACCTAACATGAACAAAGTGCTAATAAGGGAAACAAACAAGGCGAAGTTAAAACTTGCCCTCAAGTTGTTTGCCACCTATCAAAGGAAACACATACACAGGAAGAGTAACTTAAAGTACAGATTGTATACAAGTGCAAACATACAGAACAGAGTTGGAAGACTACAGAAGGAGGGGTTATCTGGCTGGGATGATCAGGAAAAAGTTCAAGTAGGATGTCAAACTAAAAAACAAAAAAACACATGGTATTTTATGTGAAAGTTTAAAAATTATTTCAAAAGACCTTTCTAATTCCATGAAAGATGATACAACATTCTAGAGATATAACTTGATGATTCAGATTTAGATAAGTAAGCCTGTGATAAAAATTATAAAGGAAACCAAAGGACTGTAAAATGTGTTAGTCTGTAAATACTTCAATATAGAAAAGAATTCATCATAGGAAGGATTTGCTCTGGATCCCAAGAATAAAATATAGTAAGATTAACAAAACCTGAGCAATAATGTAGAGACTGTAAAACAAATTCTACTGGGAATCAGTCAAAGTCTGAATATAAACATTTTTGAAGGCATAATACACAAGCTTCTCAGAAAGTAATCTGACTTTCACTCTTAAGCTTCCATGAAACAGAATGTAGTAGTTAAAAGCAGGACTACTTAAATCCCAGCTCCACCACTTACTAGCTGTGTAATCTTAGAGAAGTTACTTGTGTCATTTTAAAAATAGGGATAATAAACTGTATCCACTGTATCAGCCACAAACAATGCTGATATAGTAGGCACTACATCAGCATTAATTATTACTATCATTTGAATTGGCTGGCAATGTATATTAAGATTAGAGATAAGCAAACATATTTTTTGGGAAAAAAAGATAAGTCATGTTCAACCATTCAACAAATACTCACTACTAACAATGTGCCAGGAACACAGTCATGAACCAGACAGGCACAGTGATCCCTGCTAGATTCTTGGAGCTTAGAAGATTCGGTTTTCCAGGAGGACAGGAACCATGTCTTCACTCATCTCTGCATACCCAGTGCCCTTCATGCATACCCTGTGGCACAGCAGGTGTTTAATGGTGTTTGTTGCATTAATTAAAGGAGTAATTATAGGACAGTAAATTGAAAAAAAATTCTGACTATATGGAGAATAGGAATTCAATGGGACCATCCCCTGAACAAATGGTACAGCAATGCCACAGGATAACTAAATCTCAAGGAATCTGTCTATAAACCATCAAGAATCTATCAATTCTTGAATATCATAAGAACATACATTTTCCTATTAATGAAATAGAGATAACAATAGCTGGCACGATCATTACAAGGATTAAATGAGATCCTGTGATAAATGTGCATCACAAAGCTGCAATGAGATGCTGATGTCAAGAGGTAGGCTAGATTCTTCAGCTCCTAGGCTCACTCCTCAGCTAAACAATTACTATGTGTCCAGGTGTTTAGGGGTTGCTTCTACAAATAGCTAAAACCTCTTACATCAAATGTGCAAATGTGTTTTGGGTTTAAAATGTAAGATGCCTTTGGGTTTAATATGCAAGATTCAAGTCTTTGGACACTGGCCTAATTTCAGGTGAAGAGATATTGTATTTCCACACCCACATGTCCTTCCTAACGGTTTCAAGAAAAGTTTCAGAAAACTCCTGAGGTCTGAAGTGAAACAGAAACCTAAATCTCTGGGACAATTTTAGAGTTAATTTAGTATTAACTCTGAAAGGACATTTCAAATACAAAGAAGTTAAGGCTGGACGTGGTGGTTCACGCCTGTAATCCTCGCTTGAGTCCAGGAGCTTAACAGCTCAAAAATTAGCTGGGCATGGTGGCATGTGCCTATAGTCCTAGCTACTTGGGAAGCTGAGATGGGAGTATCCCTTGAGCCTGAGAGGTCGAGGCTGCAGTGAGCCGTAATCATGCCATGCCACTGCACTCCAGCCTGGGTGACAGAGTAAGACCCTGTCTCAAAAAAAAAAAAAAAAAAGTTAGGCTTGCATTCCTCATTTTTAGTGAATGGCCTCATTCAGGAACCACCAAGTCTGCACACACTTCTAAAGCCACACAGCTGCTACTCTCAAACTTTCAAATGCCCACCTAACTCTGCTGCCCAGAAGGAATGAACATGGCATCACACAGCACATCCAAAATCCACCACGTTATCTTCTCCCCAAACCCCCTACCCTGCCCTCTGCTTTTTTATTTCCATGTTAATGGCATCACCATTCTGCAGGCTCAAAACCTCAGAATCATTCTTTGAGTCCTCTAGTGGTAAACTTCACTTCAAGAGAGCAAACCCTCAAATTAATTATCCAGTAAAAGGACAAAACAAAAGGCTTACTGACAGAATCAAAGGGTTAGTTGGGAAAGCATTATCAAGTTCACACAACAAGAACAACAAAAACGTATAAAGCTAGGTTTGAAGAACAACAGACAATTTTCTCTAGTACTAAAGCCCAGATTCTACGAATTCTAAGTTTTCTCATATACAGCAGAGCTTGAGTGAGTGAAACTTACTTGATCACCTTTTAAAAACCAGGTACTATCAGTTTGGTATTATTAAAACTTCAGAAATGGCTGAGGCAGGTGGACTGCCTGAGGTCAGGAGTTCAAGACCAGCCTGGCCAACATGGCGAAACCCTATCTCTCCTAAAAAATATAAAGATTAGCGGGGCGCGGTGGCAGGCGCCTGTAATCCCAGCTACTTGGGAGGCTGAGTGAAGAGAATCACTTGAACCAGGGAAGCGGAGATTGCAGTTAGCAGAGATTGCGCCACTGCATTCCAGCCTACTACTCCAGAAATGATACTAGCTTCAGTTTACAGCTGCGGAACTCAAGAGAGGTTAAATACATGTAAAGGGTGAGAAATTAATACGCACCAACTGGAGATTCAAAATCTGGAACTGTCAAATTCTAGTCTATGCTATTTTGACTAAACTCAATATTTGCCGACACAGAAAATTACTAAGGTGGTGTAATTACTTCTCTATGGAATATAATAAAGTGCTTTAGAAAAATATGCATTCTTCTAAATCAGCTATTAATAATATACAATATCAATAAATACTCTGAAGACAAACCTCTGATCCTTCTAGTCACAAATGAGACACCAAGAAAAACTAGCATACTCTTAAGTTTCCAGACAATGATTTCTCGTTTCAAGGATACAGCTATTTCTACTTCCACATATCACATTTTATATAACCCATGGGCAAAAAGCAGCAATAATCACTCTATACAACTGTTTTTTTTTTCTCCAAAGGATTATAATTGTAAAGATTGGCCCAATATCTAGCTACTTATGCAAACCCAGATTGACTACAACTATTTCAAAATACAAAGACACCAAATCAGTCCCTTTAAGTGACATGAGAATAGCCCACAAAAAGATTTATGATAGTGACAGTGATTATTCCAGTGGACAATGCAACCCAAAATAGTCCTGTAGATTGAAAATGCTATTTCATTAAAATTATTACTTGTCAGGCATGACCACTTCAAACCCGCATTATTTTCTGAGGTATTATATTTCTGTAATTTCCCATAATGTTAATTAAGATATCTGAGTTAAGTGTACATAAATTCAGCATACCAACCAAGGTCAGTAGATGGAAACTGGTCTTCATTCTAAATCGTATTATTTTTAGCACCTTCTAAGGTCAACAAATAATGTACTCGTAAAATAAGTTCACACATATAAAGTATGCACAGCAGCCCCCTTCACACAAAACAGTGAATAAACGTTAGCCTGACACTTCATGTAAATATAGTCAGTTCTAATGAATCTTGGAAAATGAGATCTAGGAATCTCCTCTACACATAAAAATCTATCAGTATATCATCTTTCAAAACTTAAGCCCCTTATCAAATGCCAGATTACATTATGTTGAAGTTTTGTAATTAAACTATATAGGCAGTACACAGTCCTTCATTCTGCACCACTCTCAACCTTTACATTCTCCAAGACGACTATTTTGTAATTTTTAATTCTATTTTGTAATTTTTAATTTATACACCATAAAATTCAACCATGGTACATGTACAATTCATTGAGTTTTAAGAAAATTATAGAGTATATAAAGCACTATCACTACAATCTAATTTTAGAATTTTTTCTATGACTCAAGTATTTTCCTCCAGACCCGTTTCTCTTGCTCTGGCCTCAGGCATCCACTAATCTGCTATATCTCTATAGTCCATATAAATGTAACCACACAATACATACTCTTTTGTATTTGGTTTGACTGTTAGCATGTTGTTATTACAGATAAGGTCTTGCTCTGTCACCCAGCCTGGAGTGCAGTGGCATAAACACAGCTCACTGCGACCTCAAACACCTGGGCTTAAGCTATCCTCTTTCCTCCGCCTTCCAATAGTAGCTGGAACTATATGCAGGTGCCATCACACTCAGCTAATTTTATTTATTAATTTTTTGAGAGGGGGTCTTGCTATGTTGCCCAGAGCCATGTTTTTGACACTGTTTGTTATAACATTTATCACTAATTTGTTCCTTTTTTATTGCAGAACAGTTTTCCATATTTTATGTATTCAAACACCATTTGATGGATATTTGAATTGTTTTCCAGTTTTTGACTATTATGAATGCTAACAGACATGTACATACCATTCTTTATTTGTACATGTATTTTCATTTCTCTTGGGTAGATTCCTATAAGTGGAAATACCAAATTTATGCTTAACTTTTTGTAATTTTTTTTTGGTCTTTTTAGTAGAGACGGGGTTTCACCATTTGGGCCAGGCTGGTCTCAAACTCCTGACTTCATGATCCACCCACCTCGGCCTCCCAAAGAGCTGGGATTACAGTCGTGAGCCACCTCGCCCTAACTTTTTAAGAAAAAGCCAAAATGCTTTCCATAGTGGCTGTGCCATTTACATTCCCGAGAGAAGTGCCTAAGGGTTCCAGTTTCTCAACAATATAAATACCAGGTATTGTCAGTCTTTTAAAATATAGCCATTCTGGTCAGTGTGTGATAGTGTATCACTGTGATTTAATTTGCATTTCCCTAATAACTAATGATGTTGACATCTTTTCATATAGCTTATTGGTCATTCTTATTATTGTATTTGGTGAAATACCTATTTAACAGCTTAAGCCTAAGAATGAGCTTTTGCCTAATTTTTTTTCCCTTTATAAGTAAGTGTAAGATTTTTAAAATGTATTCTAAAGACCTTTACCATGTTAATAACATGAAAATATTTCTCCCCAGTCTGTGGCTTATCTTTTCACACTTTCTTATGTATCCTCTGAAGTGTAAAATGTTTAATAAAGTCCAATTACTTCCTTCTTTTTTTTTTTTTTTGAGACACGGTCTCGCTCTGCTGTCCATGCTGGAGTCCACTGGTGCTATCTCAGGTCTCTCTAACCTCTGCCTCCCAGGCTTAGGCCATCCTCCTGCCTCAGCCTCCCAAGTAGCTGGGACTACAGGTGCACACCACCACACACAGCTAATTTATTTCATCTTTTTTATAGGCAGGGGTCTCCCTATGTTGCCCAGACTGGTGTCAAATTCCTGGGCTCAAGTGATCTGCCCACCTTGACCTCACAAAGTGCTAGGATTACAGGCATAAGTCACTGAGCCCAGCCCTGTTTTGTAATTTTTAATATAAAAATCTTGGTGACTCTTTTCTTAAGTTTATTCCTAAGTATGTTAGGCCTCTTTAAAGCTAACGTGAATGTATTTTTTCTTACTTTCATATTAAGATTTTTATGTCACTACTACACTGTTAATCTTGCCTCAGTTTGTAGGAAAAAATAAAAGCCATTAGCCCAGAACATCCTCCCACTAAATCTATATTCTGCCCACTAAATCTATATTCCTGCTTGCCTCTGTAACCATGTTCTTTATTCCCTACTGTTAAAACTGTTAAATCAAAGGACTCTGTGCAGTCGGGATCCTGACCAATCCTGCTTTCTGAAGGACTTCTTATCTCCCTTCCTTATCTTGGCAATCCTATCAACTAAAATCATTTTGCAGAATTTCTCACACTCAAACAAAAAGATTTTCTTTATATTCCCATACACCTCTAGCTTCCACACTGTACTATTCCCCTTCATAGGCAAACTTCTTTAAAAACTACCTGTATACCCTATCTCTCGTTCCTCAGCCACCATTTATCCCTCAAATCACTCAAATCTGGCATCCATCTACACTAGTCCATGAAACCGGCTCACTGAAGTTACTAATAAATTCCAGGCTGCCAAATCCAATGGCCACATTCCTGCCCAGATCTTCTCAGCCACTCAGTGAAACTCAATATAGCTGACTACCCCCCACCACCTTGAAATACTTGCATTACTTGGCATCTACAACATAATACTGTACATTACACATTCCCAATTTGCACTACTCTGGCCGTTGGCTTCTTAGCCTTCTTCCAAGAGGCCTTCCAGTTTACTCAACTTAAGAAATGCTCAGCATTCCTAAGGATTCAAACTCTAGCCAATCTTTCTTTCTTCTTTATAATCGCTTCTTCAATTATTTCATTCATTTTCATTAACTTAAATATCACTAATATAGTGATAATCTTCAAACTGACATCTCTAAGCCAAGTATCTCTGAATCTCTCAAGACTTATAGATCTCTCTAACAGGCCTACCTGACAATCTCATAGGCTTCTGAGAACTAAGATAGACAAAAGGTGAACAAATTCCTGAATTCACCCTTACCCCTCCCACCAAAACAACATCCCCAAAATTCATTCCTCTCCCAACCATCCAATAGTGGCAACTTCCAGCAATATCCTTGAGTTCTTTCCCCTCCCTTACATTCCATATCGGACCCATTACTATGCCTTTCTATTTCTACCACCTCGAAACATTCTCAGATATGTCCACTGCTCAATCTGACTGCCACCTTGCTAATCTAAACCACTGCTGTCTCCTGCCTTGACTGCTGTATACCCACTGGCCTATCTGCTCCTACTTGCCCCCAGTATTCTTTTTGCTGATAGATCATTCAGGGTGATCTTTAAAAATATAATTCAGGTGATGCTACACCCTCAAATAAGAACTTTTAGTGTATTTCCACTAAAATCCAAATTCCTTATCACTGAGTACAAGGGCCTGCCTTACACAGTCCCTGCCATTCTCCCCTCTTATCCATTGTTTCAGTTCCTTAAACACACTGCGCTCTTCACAGCCTCAGGCCCTTCCCAGTTCTCTCTATATGAAACATCTTATTCTCCCTCCCTCCACACCCCCCCTCCCCCACCGCATCCAGGCCTCTTCTAGGTCCCCACTACCTCCTCACCCAATAATTCTCTATTATTGTACACAGTTCTTTTTCTTTCTCTTTCTTTTTTGGAGACTCACTCTGTCACCCAGGCTGGAGTGCAGTGGCACTACTATGTTTCACTGCAGCCTTGATTTCCCAGGCTCAAGTGATCCTCCTGCCTCTCGAGTAGCTGAGACTACGAGTGTGGGCCACCATGCCTGGCCAGTTCTTTCTGACACTGGCACAAGTCAGAGAAGATGTCTTGATCCTTCACCACTGCATATATATCCCCAATACAAAGAACAGCCACAAGGAAGTCTTTGTTGAAAGTATTTAAAACTGATTTAAGACATAGAAATGTTTAGCATTTCACAGGTCAGCCTGCTCTTCCTTAAAACTGAATTAATGTAGAAGTCCATAAGATAAGCTTGACTCAATTAGGGGAAGGCTAGAAACCACAAATTAAGTGCAAAATTCTGTGGAATTACGTTTTCTTAGCAGATGTCCAGTATGCGCACCAGAATCTCAAAGGAATCAACAATCCAAAAGAGACAGACTAAGGAATTCTGGCTTCACTATTTAATGAGATAGACCCCAAATTCAACACATGGCTAATTCTTGAAACAAAATGGAGAAGAAATGTATTTTTAATTTTAAAAAGCCTAAGTCTTAGAATTTATCAAATCTCAATGAAATGTGGTATATGGTTTAACTTCCATTAGACAAATCTCTTACACAGAGGGAAAAGATGAGTGAAGATGCATCTATAATAGAAAAGGCTACAGAAAATATAACATATATAACGGAAAACATCAGAAATGATGAGTCTTATCACCCATTTCAAATTCTCATGGCCTTGAAGAACTAAGCACCCATGGATTTATGACCTTTTCATCAGTTTCCTCTTGTATATATCTCTTCTTTATGTGCCTCAAAGAATGTAAAATACTCCAGTTCCACTGTCAAGATAGTGCAGCAATTAACCACAAGACTGTGCTAGTTTTTAAGGGATGTGGCTGGAATAGATTAGCCACTCCTATACAAAGATACTCTCATTTGAGTCAGATATCATGAAAACCCAATCCCATAATGAAACCAGACATTCTGTGATTTGTTCAGGGTCGCAAAGTTAGCTAACGCCAGGACTGAAACTTGCTTCCCACAGTTAGTGCTCTTCATACCAGCTTCTCGTGCTCTTGTGTCACTCCATCAAATGTCTGGCATGAATTCCCGATATATTAAAACTCTAACTCTGGGCTATTGATTAAAAAACCAAATAAACAAAATGACTAAAACTAGCATAAGAAACTCAAGAAGACAAATTTTAAAAGTAAATAAATAGGACACTACAGAAAGACATTAACTGTGACTTCTTTCACAAACTATCTTTTTCAACTATGTATAGATAAGTGATTAAGGCAAGCTTATTTCTGTAGTTCATTACAATTATTTTAGTGATTCAGAAATCACAATAAAAACCACTACTCCAGAATAACAAACCTGAGATTCATTAAGTTTGTAACTTTCAACACACAAATGAGCTCTGCTTTCCTATTTTTAAACTTACCACTAATGCCAGATCTTGTGATTGATTTAAACAAGTTTCGAGAGAAAAACAGAATGCTTTGTTTCACTGTTGTTGCTTTTCCTCATTAAATTTATGTGTGTTATTCAAATATTCTACCAAGATATTGCTCAACACAAATGATCTAAAGATTTTCAGCTTCATTAATAGGGTACATTGCTTACAAACCTCAATGAAAGAACAGTTAGTACTAGAACTTTTTATTAACCTATTATGCATGCAAAGTCTGTATGAAGCTTTAAGAGATTTCCCAAAACAGAAATATCTGTTTGGTGAAAGCTAAGAAAACATTCTGATTAGTGTGGTAAACAGTATATCTTTCCTATTCTTCAAAAAATAAAATAAACTGCTTCGGGAAGAGCTGACTATTAAGCCACAACACTGAATATTTTCTTGCTCAGCAGATAGCAAAATTCCTCGTGATTAAATCCTAGGAGCCAGATTTTTCTCCCCCTCATCTTGTTCTCGTGTGGCATGGAGAAAATTTTACAAAGCATCCACTCCTTCACTTTGTCTATTGCCATTCCGTCTTCAAAAACAAACAAACTCAGAATAGATTTTCCTCTGCTATTCCAAAGCAAGTGTAATGGAATACACCTTAAAATCTGACAGTTGTAATAAAGAAAAATTGTATCTGTGTGTGCCCTGGACACCAACTACAAGAAATCTCCCTCTTTCTCTGAAGTGACTGTGTTTCAAGACATCATCATACATTAAACTACTTACTATGCAAAGGAGGAAGTTGGTATGTAACTCAAAATCAAATATTCTAAAATCCCTACTGTTCATAAGAACTACGGGCAAGTCAAAATCAGACCAATTATATTTTATTCCTTGCCTTGCCCCCAAACCACATGAACAGTGAAGTGAAGGTAAGAGCCGGGACGTGAATAATGGTAAGGGAGAGATACAAACTATTCACAAATAAATTATTTAACTTCTCTGCTGTCAAGATCTTAGTTAATAGACAAGAATAATACCCACTTCACAAGGTTGTTGCAAGGATCAAATGAGTTCTTCCATAAAAATGATTTGCCTGGTCAAAGGAACATAATAGGCTACTCAATAAATGCCAGCTCCTCCCTCGTTCAGCTCTGGGCTCAGTATTCTTTGTTCTCTATGGTCATTCTCCCAGATTACTCAGTCCCCTCATTAACTTTTACTAACAAACACTGAAAACTACTGTACCAACCAAGGTTCTGATATGTATGTGCATGCCCAGTCTATGTGACACTGTCTCCTGTCCCTAAACACTTAGGTGAGCAAAACAGAGGAACAGACTCTGAACACCTAAACCTGAACTGTTGTAAGAACCAGCAGTCAGGGTGGACAAATCTCCACTCACTTCCAACTATTTCCAAGAGATTTGAATTGCCATCTAAAAATGCCCGAAATCAAACTCATCATTGTCTCTTTAAAAAAGTAAGCCCTCGGGCCAGGCACGGTAGCTCACGCCTGCAATCCCAGCACTTTGGGAGGCCGAGGTGGGCAGATCAAAAGGTCAGGAGATCAAGACTATCCTGGCCAACCTGGTGAAACCCCGTCTCTAGTTAAAATACAAAAATTAGTCACCCGTGGTGATGGGTGCCTATAGTCCCAGCTACTCGGGAGACTGAGGCAGGACAATGGCTTGAACCCGGGAGGCAGAGGCTACAGTGAGCTGAGATCATGACACTGCACTCCAACCTGGGCAACAGAGTGAGACTCTGTCTCAAAAAAACAAACAAACAAAAAGTAAGTCCTCTTCCTGCCCCTTTTCTAATTGTGAGCGTTGTCCAATGGAGAGTAATCCTTGCCCCATTATACTCTCACCAAAACACTGCCAAGTAACCCAGGCCTATCAAGTTTACCTTCATAATTTCTACCATATCTCTTTGGGGGGGGGCGGTAGGCGAGGCAGAGAACCAGAGTCTTGCTCTGTCGCCCAGGCTGGAGTGCAGTGGCATGATCTTGGCTCACTGCAACTTCCTCCTCCCAGGTTCTAATTGATTCTCCTGCCTCAGCCACCAGAGTAGCTGAGATTACAGGCATGTGCCAACACACCCAACCCATATCTCGTTTTTTGTCCCACTGCCACCACTACAGTCCAGGTTAGGGTTTCTCAGACTCAGCACTATTAACATCTTGGGCACATAATTCTTGTGGAGGTTGTCCTGTGCACTGCAGGGTGTTTAGCAGCATTTCTGGCCTCTACTCACTAGATGCCAGTAGAATCGCTCTCTCCCCTCTGGTTATGACAACCAAAAATGTCCCTAGACACTGCAAAATGCCCCTTCCCCATTGTCACCCTCATTCCCATGTTTTAGTACCACTGGCCCAGTTTCTTACTTCGTATCTGCCCTACAAAATCAGCCCCCAAGTAAAGTCTACAGTTTTATTCCTCTAACTCCTATGGCCCTGACAAAGGACTCCTAAAGCACTGCCTTATGAGTCATTTCTCTGAAATCTACTACTCCCTATTACCTTCGTAATTAGTTCAAAGCTCTCCATCCAACCTTGATAATCTGGCCACAATTAAACATTATTCCACAAAGCACCTGATACAGTGGCTACCCAGCAGGCCTTCAACAACATATCCAGTCTCTCCCTTTCTGTTCTACTGCTGTCACCCTGGTTGGATGTCCATGACCTAGTATCCAATCCAGATCACTGAATGAGTCTCCTTCCCCACCCTCTCCGCCACTCATTTTTCCATGGGTCTCTACTGCCTGCTGAAATATCATATCTGCTGCCCTTCTTCAGAGTCTTTCCTAATATAGCCTCTTTCTAATTCTATGTTCCGTTATCCTGAAAACACTAGTCCTTGAAAAGGCTCCTACACTTTCCACTTTTTTTCTCTGCTTGGAAGCCATCATAACTCCACTCCCCTCACTCCACCCTAATTTAAAGTCCATTTCAATTAAGTCAAAAAGCCTTTCTTGGTCATACCTCTTCTGTATTTATATAACATCTGGCACCTCTCCTACGGCATACAATCTACCTTATGATATACATGAGTACTCCTATAACTGACACAAGATCCTTAAGAGCTTCTTACTCCTCTTCTGATGTCTGCAATGCCTAGCCCAGTGTTAAGCAGAGAACGCAGCATTACATATGAGTTGCCCCAAATGTTTCCCGCTTAGAAAGCAACAGAGGACTGTGTTTTCAGACAATCCCAAACTGCCTCAAGGGAATTAAGCACATATTCTCCTTTTGTCTCTTATTTATATATCTCAGACCAATTTTTAAGTAAATTGCCTTCAAGATATCTAAATTGGCCAGGTAAGGTGGTTCACACCTGTTATCCCAGCATTTTGGGAGGCCAAGGTGGGCAGATTACCTAAGGTCGGGAAGTAGACTAGCCTGACCAACATGAAGAAACCCTGTCTCTACTAAAAACACAAAATTAGCCGGGCGTAGTGGCGGGTGCCTGTAATCCCAGGTACTCAGGAGGCTGAGGCAGCAGAATCGCTTAAACCCAGGAGGCGGAGGTTGCAGTGAGCTGAGGTTGTGCCATTGCAATCCAGCCTTAGCAACAATTGTGAACATCCATCTAAAAAAAAAAAAAAAAAAAAAAAAAAGATATCTAGATTGCTATTTAGTATACACATTACTGTAAGAGTTCTGTTTCTGGGAGTTCCAGCAGCTTCTAACTTGTAACTAAATCCTGAATATTTAAGCTCTTTATGCCAAAAGACAATAGAAATTTATTTCTTGAACTTTAGTAAATTGAGGAAAACATAAAAATAATTTGCATTGGATTAAACATGTTTCAAGTAAAGACTGATTAATGCTAATGTGTCTGTCCTTAAAATTACATTTAAAGTTCTCAAGTCTTCTTGTATCATTAAAAATATTTAGTCAGTTTTATTTCAACTCTTTCTCACCTCAAAGACAAACCAAAATAGAACAGAGAAGGCTCTTCCTTAATTTTATTTAGATCCTTACTTGAAGGTATGTTTTGTTATTTCTTCAAAAGGAGCAAAAACAGTATCACTAATGAGTATGTTCTGACCAGATCGTTAAGTCCTACCCCAAAGCTATATACAAGGCAGCCCACACTACCAGCACCCTTCTTTAGCAGGGGTTAGCAGACTACAAACTCTGTTTTGTATGTCCCTAAGCTAAGAATGGTTTCACATTTTTGTGTTTTGTAAACACAAAAACAAAGAAAAATATGCAACAGAGAGCATATATGGCCAGCAAAGCCTGAAATATTTACTATCTGTCTCTTTTCAACAGGATGAATTTGGGACTCCTCGTTGCTCTTCACTGGCACATAAGACACCCTCCTTTTCCTCTCAAGGTTTTAAAAAAGCAATATAAAACTAAGAATGTGTAAAAAGATCGAACTCGTTCAACTCAGTCATAGTTAATGCAGACGTAACTTCTAACAGAGGCCCATGTGTGAACATTTTCATATTCACAGAATTCTTGTTAGAAGAAACTTGCCTTCATTCTGTAGACGAACATACTTATGCTTGAAGAGGGAAAGTGCCTGATCCCAGTGACACTGCTGGTTAACAGCAGAGTAGGGTCAAGGATTCAGCCCTCAAAACCCTGGTCCAATGCTCTGCAATCCACTACATACCCCGTTATATATGCCTTTAAGTTTTGGAGATGTGGATAACCAGCTTGCATCAGTATAAAAGATCAAAGCTTAAAACCTGTTCCCAATATGGTGTTTAGATAGACTCCTACCAGCAGCTATGAATCATTAAACAGAGTAGCATTAATGCTCACCACACACATGAGATAAGAACTTCTAGGAAGTCTTCTGTTTTAAAAGAAGATATAATAAAGAAGGCTTGAAACCGATAGGGCTTGCTCCTCCAGGGCTTCAGATTAGGGCAAACACGCACGTCTACCTTCCAGCCGTTCAATGCTCATCTCCCAACCCAAATCCACAAGTTCCACAAATGCTTTCGAATGCCCGTTGAAAAACACTGTTCAGTCTCATCTCACACACACGTTCTATAGAAAATTACAAGTTCTTGGGTTCTACTTGTAAGACTACTAACCAGTTCACATTTTTTTAAATCTCCCTATGAATTTTGCTTCCTTTTTTTAAAAAAAAAACCTGTTTCTTCGATTCCTAAATCTATAAAACTCACTTTATCGCGTCTTCTCGGTTAATTCAATAATTAGAAAAAAAAAATTTGCCCATACTGGTAACTTCACTACTCTGCAGGATCCCAAGAGCTCTGTGTATACCAGGTTCTAGAATTCATACACATTAACAACGTAAGATCCTTCACGTGAGGTGGCTCTTGCAGGGTTGAGCACGGATTCTCAGGGTGGTGGGGGATACCGGCTGAAGCTCCTCAGACCCCCACCACAGGAGTTCCGTCCTCTAAGGGCGACCCCCTCCCCCTCGCCGGCGGCGCGAGTCCAGGCCGCCCCGGCACCTGCGGCCCCGGCCCGCAGCGGGGACCCTGGGGAACCAGCCCCGCGCCGGGCCCCAAGGAATCGGCGCCCACTCCCACTCCCAGAGGCTGGCGACTGCAGGCCTGAGCCGCCCGCCGACCCCGGGACGCGGCGTTACCTGGAGGACCACGTCGTTGGGCAGCTGCGCGGCCCGGAACAGCTCCAGCACCCGCCCGTTGACCACCACCTTCTTGGAGCTCTCAATGTCGCAGTAGGAGAAGAGATCTGAATAGTATTTCTGCTCCGCGTCGCTCAGCGTTAAGCCCTCCATCTTCGCCTCCGGCTCACGGCCGCCCCGCCCCGCATGCACTACCCGGGGCCCGGCCCCAGGACCCTGGGCCGGCGGGAGCTGTGCGTGGCCCGGCCGCCTCCTCGCTTCCCGAAGCCGTCGGCCCCGGCCTCACACGCGCCAGGTGCGCCCGAGCAACAGGGCCCAGAGGTCGCGAGGAGAGGGCCCCGCTGAGCTCCGCGCGCCGCCGCCTGCGAGGCCCGGCGCAGTCCTGGGGTCCGCGCGGCGCGCGGCGGCGACTGCGGCTGCGGCTGCAGCTGCGGCTCCGGCCCCGGCCCCGGCCCCGGCGGCGGCCGCGGGGAGGGTGGAGAAAGAGGCGGGGGCCGCGGAGGCGCGAGGCACTGGCGGACTCCGCCCCCGCCGCGGGTTCGAGTCTCTCCGGCTCCCCGCCGCGTCCCCCAGACTTTCCGCCTCAGCTTCCCCTTCCGTCCACGCCTCCGGAGCGGCAGCGCTTCCCGGAAAGTTGTGGGGCTTCGAACCTAAAGTTTCGGGGGCTCTGGGCTGAGCGTGGCCGCCGCTCCGCCTCCTTCCGCCGCCATTTACAGCGCCCCGGCCCGGCCCCGACGCGCCCACACCAACAGTGACAGCGGCGGCCGCGCTCCAGACCCGGATGTGAGGCCGGGAGGAGAGAGCGCGAGAGGGAGAGAGAAACACCCACCGGGCTGGCTTGGCCGCTCCCGGGAGAGGGAGGGGGCCGCAGCGCCCCCTGGTGGCCGGCGCCCGACGGCGGGATGACCGCGCCGCCCTCTGCACGAAGACCTCGGCAGCAGGACCCCCGGAAAGCGGGGTGCAGCGGAGAACAGCCAGCAGCTCACTAAGACCGAGATAACTTAGATACATACGGGTTGCAGGTTTTATGTTTCGCAGCTTCTGGTCCTAAGCGTCTAAAATAAATATTGGATTGAAAGGGGAGCCTTGTTCAGGTTATTAGCATTCTATCTGTACCTTTTTGGTGTCAGGTATTACTGAAGGTAAATGCAGTATTTCCATCTGCTCTGGACGGCTCTGGACGTCCAGTCTATCCGGGAACCCTCCACGTGGAGACACCAACTTTGAGGCTTCATCTCATTCGTGCTTCAAGCCACTATTTACCTGAGACACAAAATTCGCTGAGTAGAGGGGAAAACTGGCAAAGTTGTCCTCTTTGTTCACAAGGTCATTCTGGTCACGAAACTTAACACTATACTTTTTTTTTTTTTTTGAGACGGAGTCTCGCTCTGTCGCCTGGCTGGAGTGCAATGGCACGATCTCAGCTCACTGCAACCTCCGCCTCCCAGGGTCACGCGATTCTCCTACTTAGCCTCCTGCGTAGCTGGGACTATAGGCGCCCGCCACCACGCCTGGCTAATGTTTTGTATTTTTTAGTGAAGACGGGGTTTCACCGTGTTAGCCAGAATGGTCTCCATCTCCTGACCTCGTGATCCCCCCGCCTCGGTCTCCTAAAGTGCTGGGATTACAGGCGAGAGACACCGCGCCCGGACAATGCTATACGTTTATATCATCAACTCTATCAACTCATGTAGGCCCGGGCTGCCCACAGGGGCTGCCATCCCTGATTTCCTCCTTTATGAAAATCATGGAGTGGCACTCTTTTAATCTACACTTGTCTCAGAGAGGGGGTTTTTAAGCTATTTCAAGTAGAATATCTTGGCCGGGCAAGGTGGCTCACGCCTGTAATCCCAGCACTTTGGGAGGCTGAGGTGGGCGAATCATGAGGTCAGGAGATGGAGACCATTCTGGCTAACACGGTGAAACCCCGTCTCTACTAAAAACACGAAAAATTAGCCGAGCGTAGTGGCGCACACCTACAGTCCCAGCTGCTCGGGAGGCTGAGGGAGGAGAATCGCTTGAACCCAGGAGGTGGAGGTTGCAGTGAGTGGAGGAAGTGCCACTGCCCTCCAGCCTTGGTGACAGAGCAAGACTCAGTCTCTCTCTCTCTCTCTCTCACTATATATATATATATATCTTAAAAATTTACACTTAGCAAATATAAAATATTTCAAAGACAGTAGCTAAGGCAGAATTACACAGATTTTTGGTTTTTATTTTGTCTTCTACAAGTTGTTTCCCAGAGTGCGGCTCCTATAGATGGCACATATGAGGACATTATTACAGGTAATAGCAAATTCAAAGAGCACTGAAAACCCAAAGACTTTTTTGTAACCCTTTGGAAGTAAAACCTGCCCTGCCTCATTTGGAGGCAAAATCTAAGCTAAGCTTGCATGAAGCTATTTCTAGCCTTTGTGGATGCCGCTTGGTGTCAATATTTATTCATTTCACTCCAGGCCTTCACGGAATGTTAATATGTGCATAGTCACAGGCATTGTATTATCTATTTTTTAAAAAGATAAGAGATTGTGGACCTGTCAATATCTTCTGACCTGACTAGTAGCATTGATAAAGGTAAGTATATACTACCCATTAAGCTTATTTCCCATCTCTAAGACTTTCAGTTTGCTACAGCCAGCCCCTCATGTCCTTTTAGGGCATCTGCAGGAAATGATCAGAGCCCTCCAGACAACTGCCTTCCAAAGGTGTAAACGGGAAGAGCACAACGAGGTAGGGACTGGCTCACAGCTGTCTTTGCATCTTTTTCTCTGCCACCTTTCCTAGGCCTTGCAGCTCTTGTCTGCCCCAGGGCCTTTGCTTCTGTCATCTAAAATAGTCCTTCCACAAACCATGGCGTGGTGTATTCACTCACATGATTTCAGGTCCCTGTTCATATGTCACCTCCTCAGAGCAGCCTTCCCGCAACAGCTGCTCTAAAATAGTCCCACCACACACCAGCCCCTTATCTGAATTCTTTTTTTTTCTTTTGAGACAGGGTCTCCCACTGCCGCCTAGGCTGGAGTGCAGTGGCATAATCTTGGCTCACTGTAGCCTCAACCTCCCAGGCTCAGGTGATTCTCCCACCTCAGCCTCCCAGGTAGCTGGGACCACAGGCCCAGGCCACCATGCCCAGCTAAATTGTGTGTGTATGTTTTTTGTAGAGACAGAGTTTTGCCATGTTGCCCAGGCTGGTCTCAAACTCTTGGGCTCACCCACCTCAGCCTCCCAAAGTGCTGAGATTACAGGCATGAGCCACCGCACCCAGCCTGAATTCTTTTTCTTTATAACACTTTTCACTACCTGACATTACATATATGTCTATTACATTTCTAATAACTAATAATTTATTGAATACTTACTAAATTTCAGGCATTGTTCTAAAACTTTGTACTAATTACCACATTAATCATAACCCTATTAAGTAGGTACTATTAGGTTGTTTTCTTTGACAGATCAGGTAACTGAGGCAAAATGGGTTAAATATTGTGTAAGTCATGTTGCTATTAAATATCCGGATCTGGGATTCAAACTCCAGGCTGTCTTAACTCTAAAATCACTACCCTATATTGCCTTTCTTATTTCCTCATTAAGTTTGTTATTAAGAAAATATTTCTTGGCCAGGCATGGTGGCTCGTGCCTGTATCCCAGAACTTTGGGAGGCTGAGGTGGGTGGATTGCTTGAGCTCAGGAGTTCGAGACCAGGCTGGGTAAAATGATGAAACACCATCTCCACCAAAAATACAAAAATAGCCAGGCATGATGGTGTGCACCTGTAGTCCCAGCTACTCGGAATGCTGAGGTGGGAGAATCACTAAAGCCCAGGAAATAGAGGCTGCAGTGAGCAGTGATCACACCACTGCACTCCAACCTGGGTGACAGAGCAAGAGTCTGTATCAAAAAAAAAAAAAAAAGAAAGAAAGAAAAGAAAAAGGAAGGAAGAGAGGGAGGGAGGGAGGGAGGGAAAATATTTCTTCATTGCCACAGTGCCAAAGCCCAGTATGTGATACATAATGTGTATCAACAATAATTTGTTGAATGAATGAAAGCGTGAATTTCAACATTGATATGATAAGCCATTCAATACAGTAAGTCCTCAATTAATGTTATTGTGGATAAGTCCTTGAAAACTGATTTTAAGCAAAATGAGGTATTGTAACCAAGTAGTTTCGCTTCAAAATAAAATTTTTTCTCTTTTCTCCTTTCTTCCCAGTCTAAAGATGTAACCTTGAAACAAACCGTAGGAAGCTTTTCTCTTTACTCTTAAAATATAGCCTTGAAGCATACTTTGAAACGCCACTCCCTTCCATTTCCCGCAATGTACTCCCTTACCCAATACACATTGATCTAACTGTATGCTTCTTAAAAATTCCAGGGGCTAATTTAAAATGAACTAGGCACAAAGGCGCAGCTGCAGAATTGTCCCCCATTTAAAGATTGCCTCAAGATAGTTCATCTGCAGTCTGGCCACAGGCGAGCTGACACCAGCCTGCATTTTAGGTGGACCGTAACTCAAGATAGGCATTAAAGCAAGACTCAGCCCCTGCTCCCTGCACAACTCCTGCATGTCTCCGATATCAAGCTTCTCTTTTTTAAACCTCTGCCTTCAGCCCAGACTTTTGAAACAGTTTCCAGAGGTGTAAGCTGACTATTTCCCCACTGCTAGCTTTGAAAAGTAAAGTAAAATCCCAACACTTTGGAAGGCCTAGGTGGGCGGATCACCTGAGGTCAGGAGTTCAAGACCAGCCTGGCCAACATGGCTAAACCCCATCTATACTAAAAATACAAAAAAAAAAATTTAGCCAGACATGGTGGTGTACGCCTGTAATCCCAGCTATTCAAGAGGCTCAGGCAGGGAATTGCTTGAACCTGGGAGGTGGAGATCACAGCGAGCCGAGATGGCACCACAGCACTCCAGCCTGGGTAACAAAGCGAGACTCCATCTCAAAAAAGAAAATTACTCCTTGATACGGTTTGGCTGTGTCCTCCCCCAAATCTCACACTGAATTGTTTCCATAATTCTCATGTGTCATGGGAAGAGCCTGTTGAGAAGTAAGAGAATCATGGGGGCAGTTACCCCATGCTGTTCTCCTGTTAGTGAGTGAGTTCTTGGGAGCTCTTAGGGTTTTTTAAGGGACTTTTCCCGTTTTGCTCAGCACTTCTCCTTACTACTACCATGTGAAGAAGGACGTGCTTGCTTCCCCTTCCGCCAAGATTGTAAGTTTCCTGTGGCCTCCCCAGCCATACTGAACTGAGTCAATTAAACCTCTTTCCTTTATAAACTACCCAGTCTTGGGTATGTCTTTATTAGCAGCCTGAGAACAGACTAATAGAATAAATTGGTACTGCAAAGAGTGGGGTGCTGTTATAGATACCTGAAAATGTGGAATTGACTTTGGAACTGGGTAACAGGATGAGGTTGGAAAAGTTTGGAGGGTTCAGAAGAAAATAGGAAAATGTGGGAAAGTTTAGAACTTGCTAGAGATTTGGAGGGCTAAAGACACAGGAAGATGTGGGAAAGTCTGAAACTTCCTGGAGATTTGTTGAATGGCTTTGATCAAAATGCTGACAGTAATCTGGACAATAAATTCCAGGCTGAGGTGGTCTCAGATGGAGGTGAAGAACTTTTTGGGCACTGCAGTAAAGGTTATTCTTCCTATGCAAAGAGACTTGTGGCATTTTGCCCCTGCCCTAGAGATTTGTGGAATTTTGAACTTGAGAGAGATGATTTATAAGCATCTAGCAGAAGAAATTTATAAGTGGCAAAGTGTTCAAGAGGAAACAGAGCATAAAAGTTTGGAAAATTTGCAGCCTGATGATGCAATAGAAAAGAAAACCCCATTTCCTGGGAAGAAGTTTGCATATGCAACAAGGAGCTGAATGTTAATCAGCAAGACAATGGGGAACATGTCTCCAGGGCATGTCAGAGACCTTTACAGCAGCCCCTCCCATCACAGGCCCAGAAACCTAGGAGGAAAAAATGGTTTCATGGGCCAGGCCTAGGGCTCCCCTACTGTGTGCAGCCTAGAGACTTGGTGCCTTGCGTCCCATCCATTCCAGCCGTGCCTAAAAGAGGCTAAGGTACAGCTCAGGCAGTGGTTTCAAAGGGTGTAAGAACCAAGCCTTGGCATCTTTCAGATGGTGTTGAGCCTGCAGGTGCACAGAAGTCAAGAACTGAGGTTTGGAAATCTCTGCCTAGATTTCGGAGGATGTATAAAAATGCCTGGATGTCTGGGCAAAATTTTGCTGCAGGGGTGATGCTTTCATGGATAACCTCTGCTAGGGCAGTGCAGAAGGGAAATATGGGGTGGGAGCCCCCACACAGAGACCCCACTGGGGCACAGTCTAAGGGAGCTGTGAGAAGAGGGCCACCATCCTCCAGACCCCAGCATGGTAGGTTCACTGACAGCTTGCACCATGTGCCTGGAAAAGCCACAGACACTCAATGTCAGCACATGAAAGCAGCCAGGAGGAAGGCTGTATCCTGCAAAGCCACAGGGGCAGAGCTGCCCAAGACCATGGGAACTCACCTCTTACATCAGCATGACCTGGATGTGAGACATGGAGTCAAAGGAGATCATTTTGGAGCTTTAAGATTTTACTGCTCTGCTGGATTTCAGACTTTCATAGGGCCTGTAGCCCCTTTGTTTTGGCCAATTTCTCCCATTTGGAATGACTATATTTACCCAATGTCTGTAACCCCATTGTATCTAGGAAGTAACTAACTTGCTTTTGATTTTACAGTCTCATAGACAGGAGGGACTTGCCTTGTTTCAGATGAGACTTTGGACGTTGGACTTTTGGGTTAATGCTGGAATGAGTTAAGACTTTGGGAGACTGTTGGAAAGGCATGATCGTGTTTTGAAATGTGAAGACATGAGATTTGGGAGAGGCCAGCAGGAGAATGATATGGTTTGGGTGTGTCCCCACCCAAATCTCATCTAGAATTGTAGTTCTCATAATCCCACATGTTGCTGGAGGGACCCTGTAGGAGGTAATTGAATCATGGGGGCAGCTACCTCCATGCTGTTCTTGTGATAGTGAGTGAGTTCTCACAATCTAATGATTTTATAAGGGGCTTTTCCCGTTTTGCTTGGCACCTCTTGCTGCCACCATGTGAAGAAAGACATGTTTGCTTCCCCTTTTGTCATGACTGTAAGTTTCCTGAGGTCCCCCCAGCCATGCTAAACTGTGAATAAATTAAACCTCTTTCCTTTATAAATTACTCAGTCTTGGTTATGTCTTTATTAGCAGCATGAGAACAAACTAATACATTCCTTATAACCTTCAGATTTTCATCAATACCAGCACATAGTGTATTCAAAAATATACTTTGAGCATCTTGTGCCAGTGCAAAACAAACTTCATAGTCTTGTCCTCAGGGATCATACAGTTCAGGGAACTTGTTGTCATTATGTCCAAAGTACTTTGCTAGCACCCTTGATTATTTCATGCACTCCTACCCCTTACCCCGGCCAAATAACTAAATTGGCCACAACATGTGCATTATCGGATTTTGACAGGGACTCTTCCAGTGGTTCTATTGCTCTATGAGGCTTTCCTGATGTAACAGGACATGGATTAGTTTTCTCATTGACAACCAAGGCCAAGCTGAAGACCAAAAGTCATGAGAATCACACATTCCAAAGAA
Organism: Cacajao melanocephalus; assembly: GCA_963573385.1. Taxonomy (NCBI): domain Eukaryota; kingdom Metazoa; phylum Chordata; class Mammalia; order Primates; family Pitheciidae; genus Cacajao; species Cacajao melanocephalus. Next base: position 26,719 of record CAUYLG010001985.1, on the reverse strand, counting down.
AAAAAGATAAAGTCAGACCCCTTTCCTTATGGGCTTACTAAGAAGCAACTGAATGAACCTTACTGCCAGCAACCACTGCCTCAGCCTGCAGACACACTTCCCTGGATGGAGGCAGAATCCTAGACATCATCCATCTATGAAAAGCAATGTGTCTGTGTGAGAGTCCTCCAAACAAATATATCCTCCCCCATGGAAGCAGGAGCTCAAAAAGACAAGAAGCCTGAAGAGGTGGAGGCTGCCTCCTCAGTTCCCAGATGAATACTGGGTGGGCTGAGTGGTAGAGGGCTTAACAGTTTCACAATGAATGAAATTTTTTTTCTATATCTGTCACTTAAATTTATATTTCCAAGTATAAAGGAAAAGAAATACAATGGAACACATTGGCCCTTTGAGTTCAAGTCTAATTTCTTTCCTATACATTTTTAGTAATATCAGTTTTTAAAAGTGACATAATGAGAAAGCTATTTTAATACAGGTGGTCTATAGTATATAGCTGCATATTTTAAAATGCTGGTATTCAGGTAAAACCAACTAGTTGGTTACTGTCAGCAAATGTATCAGCTGTTTAACTGAAAGTCTCTAATACAGTTTTTAAGATAAATTACATACAGTAAAATTTGACAAATGCAAACAGTCACGCAGCCACCGCCAAAATCAAGATATAGAATTCCATGATCCAAAAAAATTCCTTTGTGCTGCCCTTCTGTACTCAGCTCTGCTCTCCACCCTCGGTGCCCCAGCAACCACTGATTTGTTTTCTGTTCCTATTCTTCTGCCAAAAATGTCATACACGTGGAATCATGTAGGATGCAGCCTCTTAAGTCTGGATTTTTTTGACATAGATGAATGCATTTGAGATTATTCCATGTTCTTACTTGCATCAGCGGTTTAAGCACCGAATAGTATTCTGTTGCATGGATGATTATAGTTTGTTTATCCATTCACTAGTTAAAGGACATTGGGGTTACTTCCAATTTGGGGTGATTATTAATAAAATATGTAGGAGTATGATTGTTTGGTGAATGCTTAACATGTGTTTATTTTAAAAATGCTATTTTTTCAAAATGGCTGTATCATTTTGCATTTCCACCAGAAATACATCCGAATTTTAATTTTGTTCCACAATCTCTTAAACCATTCTAATGTCATTCTAATAGGTGTGTAGTGGCATCTCACTGTAATTTAAATTTGCATTTCCCTAAGACAAATGATCACCACTTCATGTACTTACTTGCATCTGAATATCTTCTTTGGTTAAGTGTCTATTCAAACTTTTTCTCATTTTATATTGCGGATTTGTTTTGTTTTGGTTTTGTTTGTTTGTTTTCAGACAATGTTTCACTCTGTTGCCCAGGCTGGAGTGCAGTGGCGCAATCTCAGCTCACTGTAACTTCCACCTCCTGGGTTCAAGAGATTCTCTTACCTCAACCTCCCAAGTAGCTGGGATTACAGGCATGTATAACTAAGCATGGCTAAGTTTTTGTATTTTTAGTAGAGACAGATTTCACCATGTTGGCCTGGCTGGTCTTGAACTCCTGACCTCAAGGGATCCACCCTTGAGTCTTGGTCTCCCAAAGTGCTGGGATTACAGGCGTGAGCCACTGTGCCTGGCCTGTATTATTTGTTTTTTTTATTGTTGAGTTTTGAAAATTCTTTGGTTTTTTTTTGTTTTTTGAGATGGAGTCTTGCTTTGTTGCCCAGGCTAGAGTGCAGTGGTGCAATCTCAGATCACTGCAGCCTCTGCCTCCCGGGTTCAAGCGATTCTCCTGCCTCAGCCTCCTGAGTAGCTGTGACTACAGGTGCATGCTGCTACGCCAAGCTAATTTTTTGTATTTTTAGTAGAGACAGGGTTTCGCCATGGTGGCCAGGTTGGTCTCGATCTCCTGACCTCGTGATCCGCCTGCCTCAGCCTCCCAAAGTGCTGGGATTATAGGCGTGAGCCACCGCGCCTGGCCTTGACAATTCTTTATATATTGTTGGTACAAGTTTTTTTGTCAGACGTGGTTTGCAAGTATTTTCTAACATCTGTGGCTTGCCTTTTTATTCACTTAGCAGTGTCTTCTACAGAACAGAATAGTTAAAATTTGGGTTAGCCCAACTTGTGTGGGGGCCTAAAGAACATTAGAGAGGGGAAATTTACTGGGGAGGGTTTCAGTTAAGGCACCTAGTCATTCACTTTGTGTATGAGAAGTGGCCCAAGATAAGAATATACATTAAACCCAGGGACAGGAACAAAGGTTTTGGCTGGTTGGAAGGAGACAGTTGGAAGATCAGAGAGGAGGATGTTTGGGGAAAAGCATGCGGTTGAGCCTATGGATGGGACTGGAGTGGGAATATCTTTGTACTACGTGTTCACACCCAACAGAAAACATCCACTGTAGAGAAGGCACAAGACAACCAAGTAGGGAAAATGACCTGGCCAGTTGCTGTCAGGCAGCCCCTGCAATCTGCCACCCCCAAGTTGGCATGCTGGGTTCAGGACCGAATGGTTTCTGCAGCAGCAATGGAAGCTACGCATGAACCCCACACCATAGATTCCCACTTATCAAGGCCATATGTCCAACCTGCCAGCAATGAGACCCAAGTTCATTTCCCGATACAGTATATTCCTCAAGGAGACCAATCAGATACTTGGTGACAAGTTGATTTATCTTTACTGTAATCAAATATATTCTGGGCATATGTCTGCTTTTCTGCCCACGGGGCCTCAGCCGGCACCAGTATGGGAAGGGTGTTTCACCAGAATGTTTATATTACCAACCTGAAATCTGTGTAATATTGCTTCAGAACAAGAGACCCCATTCACATCAATGAGAGGTGGCTCAAGATGAGAATATACTTTAAACCCAGGGACAGTAACAAACAATTTGTGGCTGGGTAGTCAGGGGCTTGGAAGGAGACAGTTTGGAAGGTCATGGCAAGACCACAGCTGATCCTCATTGTCTCGTTTTTTCTTCTCATTCTAGATCCCTTCGCCCTCAGCCAACACCTCTGCTGCTCAGTGGACACATGACCGTGGGACCTCTCACATACTGCAGCATCCGGAAGCAGCTGACCAGAGAGAGTGATGCAATGATCTTTCGAAGGTGTAGTTACGTGCCAGTTTGAAGATGATACTCTGCCCAGAGAGGACCCTAAATTGATGACTGTATATGCTACAATGTCCCTGATCAGTGGGCTCTCTATGAGACAGGGAACCAACTGGTGAAAGTTAGATTGGCCCCACTTGCCTTTGTTAGGAGTGACCCACTTGGAGACCCCTTCTTGTCCCCTCAGTCCTAGGCTTTGGGCCTCTAGAGGTCCTAGTTGTCAAACAGGAGTGCTTCCACTATGAGGCTTATTATTATTCCCACTAAACTTTTAGCCACAAAGGCAGTCCAGTTACTAAGGGCTCCTTAGAAGGCAAACAAAATTAACACACCTGAGGGTAATTGAACTTACTCATAGGAAGGAAATACACTTATTTTATACAATCGAGGCAGGAAAGAATAAGTTAAACACCGAAGAGATCTATTGTGGGTATCTCTTATTACTCCTGACAAAAAGTTTTGGCTTGGCCAAACTTCAGTCAGGCTCCTAAGACTTCTCCTCCTAGGCCCATCTGTGCACTTCCTTGTAAAATCCAGTTTTAGCAAAGAACCTGCCAAGTCTGTTTAGCAAGAAGCCCCCACCCTCAATATCCAATCAACCTGGAAAATCTGACCAATGTGGAGAGCTGATCCTGATCAATCTGATCAACCTGGAAAGCTGATCCTGTTCCTCGTCTTCTACTTTCTCCCCAGGTGAAGTCTGATCATCCTGCCCTGTCTTCAGCAAGAATACTGTTCGGTCGGTTTAACCAGAGAGTCCCCTTGACCCCTCATGTTTCCTCTAAGTAATTTCCCTCCACTGAGCCCCACCCTGCTCCTTGGTTATAAATTCCCACTTGCCCATGCTGCATTGGGAGTTGAGCCCAATCTCTCTGCCTTACTGCAAAATCTGATTGCAGTGGTTCCTATGCCTCTCTCAATCGTCCCGAATAAAGTCTGCCTGACCGTGCTTTAACAAATGTCATTGAATAATTTTTTCTTTAACACTCCCCTGTTCAGTGTTGCTGGTGAATGGGTAAGTGTAACTGCCAAAGTCTGACAAGGGCCTGGTGACAAGGGACTCAGACCACCAAGGGGACGAGGGTCTGGGTCATCCTGCAAGGTGAGCCACCTAGAGCAGCAGAAGTGTTGGCAAAGGACAAGGGGGATCTAGAATGAGAAGTAGAAAGCAGACGAGGAGGATCAGATGTGGCCTTGCCACGAGCTGCAGGGGTGGCAAATGCAGTTCATTCCACTAACCTTTGTCTTGTAAAATTTTCTGGGAAATGAGACCAATTAGAATGCTAGAAGAGTTGTTCCCATACGGGGTAAATATATAAAGCATGTGGATCTGTGTGGTGTAAGCACTGGCTGTGTCGGCTGCTGGCTGTGGCATGCAACCCACGTTACCATGCCTGCCAGGACTGAGCCATTCATATTTTTAGCCAAAAGGTGTTGAGCTGTCAAGGACCCATAGCTGGATCCCTCTCCAGGAATTGCCCTTGGGAGAAGGAAGTTGTCTAACTCAAGTTATACGCCTGCCACAGGGCCAGTCCACATCCAATAACTAGTCAGTGGATTTAGGACCCTCAAGGTCCTTGCATTGTTTTGGGACAACTTTGAAGAGTCATTTCAGCTTCAGAGATCTTCCAGGGATTGGTGGGGGCCTCCATTGCTACCACATTAGTTTTCCCTCTGCTCAATTCTGGGCTTTCTTTACTTCCTTATGAGTGTTCTTCCTGACAATTACCGGTGAACCTCCTATCTCCAAATCTCCATCAGATTTCCTGGGAAACCCCATCTAAGCCACCTACACACTTCTGCTCCCATTAGTTGAGTTGGTGCTTACAGCCTCTTATACTTATTATTGTAATTATTATAATTATATTAAATGTTACATAAACAAATTAAGTATGCAAACAGAAAGATGATTTTTGTTTCTATACAAATCAAGAATGATGCTTTGGGAATACACCATGATGGTAAATTGCTAAGAATAGTTTCTGTTTAATTATCTGTGGCATTTTCTCATAAAGAAAGACTTGGAGTTGGGGCCAGGCACAGTGACTCATGCCCGTAATCCCAGCACTTTGGGACACTGAGGAAGGCAGATCACTTGAGGTCAGGGGTTCGAGACCAGCCTGGCCAACACAGTGAGACCCAGTCTCTACTAAAAATATAAAAATTAGCTGGGTGGGGTGGTGGCAGGCACCTGTAATCCCAGCTACTCAGGAGGCTGAGGCAGAAAATTGCTTGAACCTGGGAGGTGAAGGTTGCAGTGAGCCGAGATTGCACCACTGCACTCTAGCCTCGGCAACAGAGCAAGATTCCATCTCAAAAAAAAAAAGAAAGACTTGAAATTGGAAAGAACAATATGGGGTCTAGGTGTTTAATGTATGCTTCCTGTTTGATTGATGTAGAATTTAGAATGGAATGTAATTTCTTACCTGTAATTATAATTTGTTTTTTATTTTTGAGAAATCTATTATTTTTGTAAAAATAAACATGTTTATTGTGAAAACTCGAAATAACTTAGCAAATAAAAATTAAAATTACCTGTAATCCCATAATCCACAGGCAACCTCTATTAACATTTCAATGACTATCCTTCTTAACATCATTGTTTAAAATACACAAAAAGATATACACATACAATGTCAAATAAGTGGATGTGTTATACATATAAATAGATACACATTACATCCCATATACATGTATGTATTACTATATATCATATAATCAAATATGTCAAATAAATGCATTGTATATATTACTATATATAGGTATTACATGTTATATACATATATTTGTATATAAAATGCATCCATTTATTTGACACTGGATGCTTATTGCTTTGTTATATCTTTTGTAGCAAGTCTTGTGTGCTCAACTATGAATCTTACTTATTTTCCCCTTCTGAAGTCATGAATATAAATGATACAATATGATTAACTTAAGAAAAATCACTGTATTCTCTAGAAACCACATGAGGCAAATTATACTATATTACTAATGGGATATATTTTTATTGCCTAACTAAAAGAGAATCATAAAATTATTATTTTTTGGATGTTGCAGCTGTAAATCAGTGGTTTAATCATGAAACAGAAAATGCCAGATAAAGTTAAGATCTCATATTAGCATTAGGTTCATCAGGAGCAAAGGCATGGAAACATTTATGAAACTGTTGGTAAAGCAAAAATAAATCAACTTTTTGTATAAATAAAATTATCAGGAGAAATTAACCAAAAATTTAAAAAATAATTTTCCTTCCAATAAAAATCAAACCAACAAATGTTTGTGACTGATCTACTCTATGCAAGGCAGTTTTCCTCTAAGTTTCCTTTGTAAATATTCTCAATTGAGTGTGTTTTCAGGACTTTGAATACTTATTCATTTATTTATTTAGAGACAGTTTCACTCTTGTTGCCCTGGATGGAGTGCAATGGCGTGATCTTGGCTCACCACAACCTTCACCTCCCAGGTTCAAGCAATTCTTGTGCCTCAGCCTCCCGAGTAGCTGGGATTACAGGCATGTGCCACCACACTCGGCTAATTTTTTGTATTTTTAGTAGAGACAGGGTTTCTCTTTGTTGGTCAGGCTGGTCTTGAACTCCCAACCTCAGGTAATAGCCCACCTCAGCTTCCCAAGGTGCCGGGATTAGAGGCTGAGCCACCGCTCCTGGCCAGGACCTCAAAGTTTTAACCTGAAAAAAGTCAAAGTGGTTTTTCTTAGTCTTTATAATATTGGGACTGAAACATGCAGAAGTAGTCGTAGGAAAAGCTAAATGCATGTTGCTTACCATTAGTCATGTCTTCGAAAGCAAAAACTTTGCACTTGGATAGGATCATCTCCACTCAAACTTATCAAACTATTAACAACAAAAACAACAACAAAAAGTAACCTGACCTTTGTGCTACTTCTATAACATTCACTATTTTCTTTAATTCCCCATGGTCCCGCCATGAAAATATTTACACTGTGATGTGTTTCATAACCCTTTGTGGTGCTTAGAGCTATAGGTTATTTGCTTTGTAAAGTCTATTTCCATTTTAATCTATGGCATGCTTTGCTGTTGTCCACATTTCAATTTCCAAGGACTCTTGGCAGTGTCTCTGTGCAATCTTAAAAACTAAAACGGTGGAAAGTAAAAATGAATATAAATTTTGGTTGGCTGTAACTATAAGAAGGCAACAAGTTGAAAGAGAAACAAAATGGTCTTAGTTTGAGGTAAAATGTGCCTGGTTTGAAGCCCGATTTTGGACATTATTAGCTGAGTAATTAGGGCAAGTTTAATCTCGCTTAGCCTCGGTTTCTTCTTCTGTAAAAAGGGATGCCTTATTTGGTCAGGGTAAGCATAAGAGATAATGTGTGTCAAAATTGTTATCTAACTGGTGTTTAACACTGGCAGCTATTATCAAAGACAAATAAAATCAATGAATATCTGGATTCTTTACATTTGTTCTTGCTTATTGTTCAAATAATTTAAACAACTAGGAGGAGATCCTCCATTAAGACATAAACAATTATTTACAACATGTCATCATCATCTATAATATCTATTTCCTCCTAGTCTTTAAGTTGTTACTGTTCTGTAAATCTACCACATGAAGAAAGCCTGATGACATCTAGTAATTTGGGTACTATCAACAAGTGTTACAGCCTGTAAGCATTTAGTGCTTAAAATCTACTTGTCTTTTTTTAATAGTTATTTTGATGCAGGTACATAAATGTGATAGGACCAAACATTTTAAACACTGTACGTATCTTTAAAAATCTTCTCTAGGAAATATAATCTTCCTCAGTACCGGTAGAACTTAATTGGGTCACTAATCATATCTCAGGATCTTTCTGTTAACTTGTAATCATTTAGGTAATACATTCTCTTTCACTTACAGCTCAGCCTCCAGCATTTCCTCTTTTCCTTGCTCTTCTCCCAGATGTCATGGGGGTCAATGGAGGTTAGATCAGCTTACATGATTTCTTGATTGGGAGGGAGAAGGGGACACACAACAAAGACACTCAAGGTATCAATCCAATAGGAAGCCAATAAGCATCCTTCGTCTCCATGGCCCCAGGATTCACAATACCGATGTTTCCTGGAACAACGCTTTGATTTAAAGACAGATAGTTATTTATTTTACTAAAGTATTTTTTGGGGGGAGGGTGGAAATCTCTTCTAATTCAATAAACCAGTTTACTTATTTAAAGTGAATCATTTTCTTTTTTTGTCCATGAAGCATTTTGTTTGTAAATATATGTATTACATCCCTAGAAAAAGAATCCCAGGATTCTCCCTCCTGTGTGTTTTTGTCTTGTTTCTTCATGGTCCATGATGCCAGCTGAGGTTATCAGTACAATGAAACCAAATGGGCAGGATGGAAGCAGATTATTCTGCCATTTTTCTAGATTTTTGAGTTGCATATCAAATCTGGGGCTGATCACGCCACACTTGTTTACCCTGCCTGTGAGGTTCACAACGATTTTCCCAGCTCTGTGATCATCAGTGATTTCAAATTCACCAATGTAACCATGCTTCACCATCACAGTGAGAAACCGGAAGATGACTTTAGATCACAGCCTAATAAGCACCTGGCATTTGCCTTTTTTCGGCATTGTTGATGCTCTTGAGAGCATCAGCCAGGACAGTCATGTGCACTACTGTGGTGGCACTGAAAGATGGCGGAAAGAGAAAGTGAATCATTTTCTTTTTTTTTTTTTTTCTTTTTTGAGACTGAGTCCCAGGCTGGAGTGCAGTGGTGCAATCTCTGCTCACCGCAACCTCTGCCTCCCAGGTTCAAGCGATTCTTCTGCCTCAGCCCCAAATAGCTGGGACTACAGGGGCATGCCACCACACCTGGCTTATTTTTGTATTTTTAGTAGAGCTGGGGTTTTGCCATCTTGGCCAGGCTGGTCTCGAACTCCTGACCTCAGGTGATCCACCCTCCTTGGCCTCCCAAAGTGCTGGGATTACAGGTGTGAGCCACCGTGCCTGGCCTAAAGTTAATCATTTCCAAAGGATTATTTGTGAGGAAAACAGTCATTAAGATAACCATTATTATGTACAAAGAGAAATAGAGAAATGCAGCTACAAAGTCAAAAGTAAAATTTCCCTTAAGTTGCTCAAAAACCAAAATGATGTTTGTTATTTGGTTAGTTCGGCTTAGTGTTTGTTGTTGATGGTTGTATTTGTAGAATTGAGGAACCTTAAAAAACAAAAATGAATAATTGCTTAAATTTCCTACCTTACTCTGCAGGCTGCAACATATCGTGATCTTACGATGTTGGTCTCTCCCACCAAACTCAAGACATGCCCCCTAATTAGCCAGGTCACTTCCAGTGACCAGACGGAGGAGCAGTTACAGTGATTTTGTTGTAACAGTGCCCATCAGTAATTGTTTTCCACAAATCTAATATCGGATTTTACTCTCTTTTTTAAATAGAATTTCCCAACTAGCTAACTGATTTCTTTCCTCCTCCTTTGTTCCTTCCTTTTATCTTTGCTCCCTCCTTCTCTCTTCCCCCATGCCTTTTACTCATCATTTGTTAAATACTTACTGTATGTCAGACATTGCCAAATTTGAAGATTTAAAAAAAAAAAAAAACATTTCTTGCCTTTAAATAGCAAAGAAGCGGATGATGGTGACATTCGCTATGAGTAAACAAGTAATTACAATATGGTATGGTGCATGGTCTAATAGAGAGAAACAGAGTACTCTTAGAATATACAGAAAAGTTGTCCTGCAGAGACCTGGAGCGGTGAGAAGTAGGTCAGTTTCATCTTTTGACTCCTCCTTCCAGAAGGAACTGCAGGATGACTATCTATATATACTTTGACAGATTGAACAGAGTTAACAAGATTAAAGTGATGACATTTCATATTGGGTCACCGAAGATGGGGAAGTGGAGAATAGAACTAGAGGTGGCCTTGGAAGCAAAGGGAAATGGAAGAGAGTGAGAAAAAATGGACAGAAGGATGAAAGAAAGGGGAAAGCAAAACAATATTCCCACAACACAAACCCTTATGCTGACCAGACTGAGCCTTAGCAAAGCGATTGATTCTCCACACCAGTCAGACCCCAGAAACTAAGTGACACTTTCCTTTTTGTAGTTTCTGCCCCATTGCCTTCATCATTTCGATAAAAAATGCTTTTGGGAAATAAGCATTATTTATTCCATACTTCTAGCTCTGCTCTAGTTAGATCAAGTAGAGTTGAATCAAAAGGCAAATGCCCGGTGCCTATAATCCTAGCTGCTCAGGAGGCTGAGGCCCATTCAGAATCACTTGAACCTGGGAGGCGGAGATCGCAGTGAGCTGAGATTGTGCCACTGCACTCCAGCCTGAGCAAGAGTCAGGCTTTGTCTCAAAAAAAAAAAAAAAAAAAACGGCAACTGACTTTGGAATAAAACAGTCATCACTTTATTTTTCTACACCAAGGTACTTTTCTGTCTATTTCCTTTTGTCTTTCTCCTAGTTCTCAGGACCTTCATTGATATACATTCATTTAAGGTTTCAATATATTTTGAATCCCCAAAAGGTTGCAGAATCCCAAGTAATGTTTCAAGATGTATTGAAACAGTAAATGAATGTTTATTAGGTGATTCATGCCTGTAATCTCAGCACTTTGGAAGGCTAAGGCAGGTGGATCACTTGAGTTCAGGAGTTCGAGATCAGACTAGCCAACATGGTGAAACCTCATCTCTACCGAAAATACAAAAATTAGCCAGGCATGGTGGGGCGTGCCTGTAATCCCAGCTACTCAGGAGGCTGAGGCACAAGAATTGCTTTGGCCTGGGAGACGGAGGTTGCAGTGAGATGAGATTGCACCACTGCACTCCAGTCTGGGCGACAGAGCGTGACTCTGTCTCAAAAATAATAATAATAAATAAAATGTATATCAATAAACTCTTCAATCCCCAAAAGTTATCTGAGATGCTAGAAATTTTAAGGCAGCCTGGGGCTTTGAACATATGTAAACATTCCTACCATGAAAACAGTTTGGTCAATTTAATTCATTTCACAAATATTTGTTGAGCATTTATTATATGTTTTGTTTATTTGTCTGATTGTTTTTACCTAATACCAATGCTCACAATACTATGTGTTAATAATTACTAGATGCTGGGAACAGAAGCCCAAATAACATGATCTCTGCCATTGAGGAACTTATAATACAGTGGAGAAGACAAATACATGCTATTGAACTTTTCTTTGCGTTACACTTCCTATCTATGCAACTCCCCACCCCTGCTTCCAGCTCTGAGTCCTAACTTGGTTTGTTCCTGGTTTGAGGATGTCTGGTTCCCCTCTAAAGGCCTTAGATCCCCTTTCATGTGAACATTTTACAGCAGCTTACGAACTTTCAGACTGCTTCCTGTGGAAACCTGTCTTCCCTTGCTTGTCTGCAGCAGAAAGATGGAATGCCAATGTTTCACCTCACTGCCAGGGAGGATGTGGAGTTAAGCTCTCCCTTCCCTCAAGGAAAGTGAAGTTTTCAATTTTTAATTAGTAAACTATTTCTAAGTTATCAAGATCTACTGTGAAAGTGTCACAGGCAAAAAAGGCAACATGAAGGAAGACAAGCAATGCCTCGGAGAGAAAAAAGAAATAGGGGAGGAGGGATTTTCCCATGAGAAGGGCTTTCCCATGGGAGGAGCTTACCAGAGAATCCTTTGGGAGTCTGGAGTTGATCCTGGAGGCCTAAGAAGGCTTTACATCATTGCTCAGGAGAAGCAGGGTGAGCAGATCTCAGAAAGGACTGCCAAGGAGGACATGGTTGCTTACTCTTGTAATCCCAGTACTTTGGCAGGCCAAAGTGGGCGATTGCTTGAGCCTAGGAGATGGAGACCAGCCTGGGCAATATAGTGAGACCTCATCTCTACAAAAATAAACAAAATTTGCCTAGTGTGGTGGTGCACATCTATAGTTCCACCTACTTGGGAGGCTGAAGTGAGAAGATTGCTTGAGCCCAGGGGAGGTGGAGGGTACAGTGAGCTGAGATTGCACCACTACCCTGTCTTAAAAAAAAAAAAAAAAGAAAGACAAAAAAAGACAAGAAAGAAAACAAACAAAAAACGTAAAAATATGGGGCACTGTTTAAGGGCCCGCTAATAAGAGACTAAATCTCAGAGCCTCAGACTTACTAGAGAACCCCTTTGTCTACACACAGGGGCCAAGCCAGTCATCCTTCTTGTCCACACCAATGCAGACTTGACTTCACCCATGGATTGCTCAGCAGACTGAAGTTCCTTCAGGCTTCCTCCCCATATGATTACCATGGTGGACCCCTCACCAAAACTGCCATGACCAGAATATTCACACAAGGGCTCTGCTTTCGCTGGGGAAGGGGAAGAGCTGGGGAGTTCTCCATATTAGATTAAGAGCTGAAGTACAGAAGTTTAAAACCAGCCTCAACTGAGGTAGTAACTGACCTCCCTCTTATTTGCCTGCTTTATCCCAGACCCTTTCTTCTGTGCTCACCCACACAGCATTGGCCACCAACACCTCTTCGGTCCCTGTAACAAGTCATTAAATGACAATCTGGAAAATTTTTCAGACGCTCCATTCCTTTCTCTCCCCTTTTTGCACCCCTCTACCACATTTCATTCTGCCTTGCTTATTCTGCCTTTGTTGGCTGCCTTTTTTCTGGATTTGACCTTGCCACTAAACCGCTAGATTTGTTGCTCTTTACGCTTCTGGCCCTTTGGATCTCAGCCACTGTATTAGTTCGTTTTCATGCTGCTGGTAAAGACATAGGCGAAACTGGGAACAAGAAGAGGTTTAATTGAACTTACAGTTCCACATGGCTGGGGAGGCCTCAGCATCATGGCAGGAGGTGAAAGGCATTTCTTACATGGCGGCGGCAAGAGAAAAATGAGGAATAAGCAAAAGCAGAAACCCCTGTAAACCCATCAGATCTCATGAGACTTACTGACTATCACGAGAACAGCATGGGAAAGACTGGCCCCCAGGATTTAATTACTTCCCACTGAGTCCCTCCCACAACACGATGGAATTCTGGGAGATACAACTTAAGTTGAGATTTAGGTGGGGACACACCCATACCATATCAGCCATCCTGCATAATTTTGACTTTTTCTGCTCCTATAGCCTCTGTGTTTCCTGCCCAGTGAAGCCCCAGCTTACCTTGTGCTCCTTGGTCAGTGTCCTAATCAGGCTAAGTTCTCTACCCATTTCCCCAAAGGGAAGGGAGAGATTCGGGCTCTATCCCTGAGCTTTAGGACAAAGTCAAGGTTATCTGTACCACTACCCCATTTCCAGTTAAGCCTACCTGTAGGGTCCACCTGTCAAGTTCCTTTGACTTACTATGCTCATTAATTTCCTGATCCATACTAGCTTTCTAGCAATTTCTGAGGAAGAGCTTCCTGCATTCTGCTGTACATGTAGGAAACCAGGCTGTGAGTAAGCTGCTCTGGCACACAAGAATGACAGCTTAAACTCGTGGGCTTAAGACACACTCTTACTTATCCCCTTGAGCACCTGATATTATTTGAAAAGGCCTCTTTGCAAGTCCCAGAATGTCTCGTCCAGTTGAAGAGAAGGCCGAGGGGGTTCCTATATATACCATATTAGCTAAATAGAAAATTGGGTTACCATGTTTGTGTAAGATCAGAATTTCCTGCTGTGACAGCATGGCAATTTCCTTCAACTTCCTAGATCCCTAAAACATGCAAGTCAGTACAAGGAACATGGCACCAACTTTCCTGTGTTGGACCTAGGCTGCAACAAACAATCCCACCCACTAATCCCATAACAGTCTGCCTGGCCTCACCCTAGACCAGGTGTCTCCCAGGGCCTGGGCAGGCAAAGTTTATCTTTTTTAATTTTATTTTTGAGACAGGGTATTGCTCTCTCACATAGGCTGGAGTATAGCGGCGTGATCACGACTCACTGCAGCCTCAATCTCCCAGTCTCAAGCAATCCTCCTATCTCAGCCTTCCAAGTCTATGAGACTATAGTCACACACTGCTACACCTGGCTAATTTTAGATTGTTTTGTAGGGACAGGGGTCTCACTCACTGTGCTGCCCAGGTTGATCTCGAACCCTTGATTTCAAGCAGTGCACCCACCTTGGCCTCCCAAAGTGCTGGGATTACAGGTGTGAGGTTAGGTTCATCATTTAATCACAAGGTACACAATAATAATGGCTACCTTTTATTGAATAATTGCTTTGAAGGTCTAGGTACACTTAAGCCTCACAAGTACTATGTACAGAAGGTGTTATTATTCCCCTTTTATATATGAGGGATATGGGAAATTGAGCCCAAGGACACATATTAAGTGGTGCAGCTGAAATTTTATGAATGGCCTGTTGGGCACCAAAGTGTGTGCTTTAATATTTCATTAAGTGTTGGATGAAGGCATCAGCTTCTCTGGACCTACTTTTTCTTGTTGGGGAAAAAAACCAAAAAACTTTTTGATAATAAAAACTTGAAGAGAATAAAAAAGCTACAGTAAACTTTTAGCTTCAAACATTTAGCTTACTTTATAGCAGGAATAAGGGCATCTACACATTTTAGATGTCTTAAAACAATATCTATAAATGGCAAAATAGCACAGTAAGTTATTATATTTCATTTAAGAATGATACGTGAGTAAGTATGTAAGTGTGATAAAAGTTAATTCAATAGTATAGATCCATTGGGAACATATGATGAATTAAATGTTACCATACAGCAAATATGAGGTGTTTTTCAATATATGTCATTTGGCAGTGGCTTATTGAAAAATTATGGGTCACAAATAAAACTGATGCAAATATACAATGATATAGAATCAATTAATACTAATGTACTTAAAGTCATTTATAATTCATTATAAACATAGTTAAATAGACATTTTGATCATTAAAAAGTATTATAAGAGTAACTGAAAACAATAATTATCACAGAATAATACTGATATCTCACTGATAACAAAATGACCTCTTTGGAACCGTCAGAGTTCCAACTCTATGCCTGTGGAAATGCAAGTAGGTGCATGGCAGCCAGTATTCTGTTTTTTTTTTAGATGAAGTCTTGCTCTGTTGCCCATGCTAAACTGCAGTAGTGTAATCAAGGCTCACTGACACTTTGATCTCCTGGGCTCAAGGGCTCTTCCAAACCTCAGCCTCTCGAGTAGCTAGAAATTCAGGTGCACTCCGACAATCCAGGTTAATATTTTTTCTTAATTTTTTGGAGAGATGGAATCGCGTTATGATGTCTAGGCCGGTCTCAAACTACTGGGCTCAAGCAATTCTCCTGCCTTGGCCTCCCAGAGGGCTGGGATTGTAGGCATAAACCATTGCACTCAGCCAGCAACTGGTATTCTTAGTAGAAGATCTTTCATAAGAAAGATACATCAGATCTATCCACACAAATGGCTGCCTCACCCCATTGAAGGCATCTCTAGCCTTAATTGGTTTGCAAATCAACTTGGATTTAGCTAGCTATCAGAGGTTCTCTACTCTTGAGAGGGACAGAACAATAGTTTAACGGCCTGACAAAACCTTCTGAAGATCATTATAAAGTATTGAGAAGAGAGAGTTTAATAAAGGACTTAGGCAATTTTAGGTCAAGCATTATCTAGTAGATACCAGAGAGTGAATGGTCCTAGATATCAGACCAAAAACCCCTTACTAGGGAGGAGAAGTGACTTATTAATTTTACAGCAGGCACTCAATAAATATTTGTTTAATAAATGTTTGTTTAATGGTTATAATTATCCCTGACAAATATAACTGAACTGCCAAAATACTAGTATTCAATTTTTGCATTACTGTCACATACCTACTCATCTTCCTTCTTTTCTCTCATAAGCTTTAAATCTTATTAATGTGCTAGGAATTAGATTAACCACTAGGAAATCCAAGTTATTCAGTTTTTAATTCTATGATTATTAAAACCACTTTTGTGAAAATAGTCTGATTTTGCATGTACGACAATGCTGTTTATAGATTGTAGATGACCCTAGGTGAATAACGTATAATTTTTCATACGGTTAAAGTTCTTACTGTATAGTAATATTGATGTTTCAAAGACAATCTTCTGGCTGTGTACGTGGCTCACACCTGTAATCCCAGCACTTTGGGAGGTCAAGGTGGGCGAATCACTTCAGCCCAGGAGTTTGAGACCAGCCTGGCCAACATAGTGGAAACCCTGTCACAACAAAAAAAAAAAAAAAAAAAAAAAAAAATTAGCTGGGTGTAGTGGAATGTACCTGTAGTCCCAGCTACTCAGGAGGCTGAAGTGGGAGGATCACTTAACAGGAGGTGAAGGTTGCAGTGAGCTGAAATCACACCACTGCACTCTAGCCTGGGCAACAGAGTGAGATCTTGTCTCAATAAATAAATAAATAAATAAATAAATAAAGACAATCTTCTATACACTTGGTTAACATGAATCAGTCTTCTTGATATGTGTCATATGTGAAGGAGCGCCCCAAAGGCACCTAAACTCTTAGAAGAGAAAGCCATCTAGAAACATCTAGATGTTTGAATTTTTAAATTGAAATCTAAATGTTTGAATGATAACCTGTCGAACCCAGCTGAACTTCCTAAGTCCAAGGAAGGTAATTAGCTATTTTAAGGATGTTTGTGGCAATGAAAACCATGTTGTGTTTAAGAAATCAGTGAAGAAATTGGAATTAGTTCTAGAAAAAAATATATCAAAGAATTCCAGGGGCTTATTTAGAACACTCTAAACAGCTTTAATCAACACTGCTAAGACCAAGAAGAAAAGAATGTGGTCTATGTTCCTCCCACATCTGTTTTTACTGTTTTATCCCTTAATTAAATATATAGAAAAGACTGCCAAAAGACCTAAGAAATTTACTCTTATAGATACTTTAAATTTATGTTCACAAAATATCAACCCATAATTCTGTTGTCTCTGTAATTACTCTCAGGAAGAGTTAATAAATGTGTATTATGATCACTTAGTAATAACTGATAGCTAAAAGGCAGCTGTTATGAAGGATTTTACATGCAATTAATGATATTCAAAATTCACATCATATTGGAAATTAGAATATCAACAAAACTTGTAGTGATTGCTTGCCACTTTAGCCCATTAAAAATGTATACAACTAGTTTTTACAAATTTTAGTACTTCTTCAATTGAATATGATCCAGAGACAGCAAGGGCAGAGATATTAGACATTGATCTCACTAAAAAGTCAATGGAAATGGAATATAAAGGCAGATAATTGTATGCGTTCAATATATACTAAATTTTAAAACATTACCTCTTCCCTAGAAATTTGTCTAAATTTTGGTGAAAATTTAAAAAAGATATTTGGTCTATAATGGCTAAGATAATTGATTCATATATTTTGTTTTGAGATGGAGTCTCACCCTGTTGCCCAGGCTGGAGGGCAGTGGTGCAATCTCAGTTCACTGCAACTTCCACCTCCTGGGTTCAATCAATTCTCCTGCCTCAGCCTCCCGAGTAGCTGGGACTACAGGGGCATGCCACCATGCCCGGCTAATTTTTATATTTTTAGTAGAGATGGGGTTTCACTATGTTGGCTAGCCTGATCTTGAACTCCTGACCTCATGATCTGCCTGCCTCGGCCTCCCAAAGTGCTGAGATTATAGGAGTGAGCTATGGCACCCGGCCTGATAATTGATTTATACATCTCATCTTTCATTTCAAATAGCTCTGAGAAGGGTCAAGAGGTTAGATAGTCAACCCTCAAGTCTATCCAAATAGTTATTGAGCGCCTACTCCCTGCCAGCCATGGGACCAAGCATTGCAAAGACACAAAATGAATAAGACACTGTCCACCCTCAGAATGTTAGTCTGCTAAGGGGAAATGACTATGGTACAAGTTCCAATAGAAGCCTAAATAAATGTTATTTAAGACAACACATTTAACACCTTTGTCTTCTAAGAGGGTTGTCATAATTCACATCACTGAGATAACAAGTTGCTATAACGCTTACTTTCACTGATAGAGATTTAGTGCTGAAGACAGACAAGAAAAAAGAAGAAAGAAAAATGAAATAAAGAGAAAAAAGACAAATTATATAGCCTCTGCTAGATCTTCCAAGCTGCCCAAGGGTCAGAGGCAAAAGTGTTTGGTTTTTGTTTGTTTTTGTTTTTGTTTTCCCAGCAGAGCACATTAATGAGGCTTTGGATTTTGGACTAGAAAACTAAACTGCTCTGCGTAACAATGGAGAGAACTGGAGGTTCTGGTGCCTGAGGAGTAGGAAACACACAGGGAGAGGTGAGGACAGGGCTTGGCAGCAGGTAGGACGCTGGAGCTGGGAGGAGCGGGCCCTGAGCAAGTCCACAGGTGGCGCAGCTGAAGGGATGTGAAATAGGACAGCTCTCCTTCTCTCTTTCTCTCTTTCTCTTTTTCTTTCTTTCTTTCTCTCTCTCTCTCTCTCTTTCTTTCTTTCTCTTCTCTCCTTCTCTTCTCTCCTTCTCTCTCCCTCCCCTCCCCCTCCCTCCCTCCCTTCCTTTCTTCTTTTTTTTGAGAAAAGGTCTCACTCTGTGGCCCAGGCTGGAGTTCAGTGGTGCAATCACAGCTCACTGCAACCTGAACCTCCCGGGTGTAAGAGATCCACTCACCTCAGCCTCCCAAAGTGCTGGGATTACAGTTGTGAGCCACTGTACCTGGCTGAAACAGAACATCTCATATTCCGTTATGAGTTGTTTGCTTTGCTCTAATGTAAATTGCCTTCATCCTTAAACCTTTGGGAAAGTCTGACATTCACCACACATGGCCAAATGCTAGTTTTTTGTTTGTTTTATTTTGTTTCATTTTGTTTTGTTTGAGATGGAGTCTCGCTCTGTTGCCCAGCTGGAGTGCAGAGGTGTGATCTCAGCTTACCGCAAACTCTGCCTCTCGGTTGCAAGTGATTCTCCTGCCTCAGCCTCCTGAGTAGTCCGGATTACAGGGTCTCATCATCACACTCGGCTAATTTTTGTATTTTTTGGTAGAGACAGGTTTTCGCCATGTTGGCCAGGCTGGTCTCAAATTCCTGACCTCAGGTGATCCGCCCACTTGACCTCCCAAAGTGCTGGGATTATAGGCTTGAGCCACTGCGCTCAGCCCCAAATGCTAGTTGTTTTATTGGGTGGGCGGGGGGAGGCTGATATGGGAAATAAATTAAGAAATGGAGCTCTTCCATGCTGATTTTTTTGGGGAAATTGTTGAACATCGTGAAATGTGAGATATAATTGGAATTAGAGAACTCAGAACCAGCAGAAAGCGTGAGAACATACATCCCAAGAATTTCCAAAAATGTAAGGAAGAGCATTGAACTTCCTAGATGATATGGAATCACAAACTTGAGTCCAGTCAAGGTGAGGGTGACATTTGCATTACATAAAGTGGTATAAGATGGGAGGCTAAGGCAGGAGAATCACTTGAACCCAGGAGGCAGAGGTTGCAGTGATCCAAGACTATGCGACTGCACTCCAGCTTGGGTGACAGAAGGAGACTCCATCTCAAAAAAGAAAAAAAGGGACATGAGATACCTGTTCCAAAAGAAGTGGAGAGTGCTGTAAAACTCCCAAGAGGGGCATATGACACCAAGCGGGATGGCAGGAGGAAGGGGAGCAGGGCTGGGTATGCTTTGTATATTAGTTCATTTCTCTTCAAACCCTTTTGCAATGAGGAAGGACGCTTTAAATAAGAAACAGAATTTTGGCCGGGCCCGGTGGCTCACGCCTGTAATCCCAGCACTTTGAATTTGGTGGATCATGAGGTCAGGAGTTCAAGACCAGCCTGGCCAACATAATGAAATCCTGTCTCTACTAAAAATACAAAAATTAGCTGAGCATGGTGGCACATGCCTGTAGTCCCAGCTACTCAGGAGGCTGAGGCAGGAGAATCGCTTGAACCTGGGAGGTGGAGATTGCAGTGAGCTGAGATTGTGACACTGCACTTCAGCTTGGGCAACAGAGTAAAACTTCATCTCCAAAAAAAAAGAAACACAATTTTGTTTCTCCATTACAACAACTCTGCAAGCAAACTGCATTATCGCTAAGTTTTAGAATAGAAAACTGAGGCTCATAGAGGTTTGTAATTTTTCCAAGAACACATACAAAGAGAACTACAGCCAGCTTGAGTGACTGGGTCACCTCTGCTTTGTACATACACATGGAGCTTTATGCCAGAGCCGGCATTGAAGTTTGGCCTTGGATTTCAGTTGGCAAAGGTAGGGTGGGAGGGGAGGACTCAGCAGGCAGAAGGAACAATCAGAACAAAGGCAGGATGGCAAGAAGGAACTAAATAAACATATACAGAACAAAACTGATCTCCACCCCATGCCCTCACTACGCTCTGGACCAGATGCAGGAATAGGATATAGGGCAGTTTGCTAGATCCACGGTTTATCACAAATGGCACTGGAGGGTCAGGACTCTGGAAGGTAATAGTAGTCAAGTTGCAGAAGGTTTTAAAAGACAGTGAAAAGCTTATATTTGATTTAATAGTCCATGTGGATACTTTGAAGGTTTGGAAGCTGTACTTTCAGAAAATTAACCCAGTGTTAGACTGAAGCTGCGTAGCCCAGAACAGAGCATCTTAAACTTCATATAATGCAGACTTCTGTATTTCTAAGTCTAACATTCCGTATTTCTCTCTCTCTCTCCTTTTTTTTTATTGAGATGGAATCTCGCTTTGTTGCCCAGGCTGGAGTGCAGTGGCGCCATCTCGGCTCACTGCAACCTTTCCCTCCCAGGTTCAAGTGATTCTCCTGCCTCAGCCTCCTAAGTAGCTGGGATTACAGGCGCATGCCACCACGCCAAGCTAATTTTTGTATTTTTAGTAGAGATGGGGTTTCACCATGTTGGTCAGGCTGGTCTCGAACTCCTGACCTGGTGATCCACCCACCTTGACCTCCCAAAATGCTGGGATTACAGCCATGAGCCACCACGCCCAGCCTAACATTCTGCATTTCTAAGAAGCTCTCTAGCGATTCCGACACAAGGAAGTTGGAATGGGCTCAGGAGACTTAGAGCTGCAAGGACTTTGTTTAGGGCCTCAGGGCAGGAAAGGAACTAGTGAAGGAGCGAGGGAAGAAACAGCTCACTGCAACCTCCGCCTCCTAGGTTGAAGTGATTCTCCTGCTTCAGCCTCCCTAGTAGCTGGGACTACAGGTGGGCACTACAAAGCCAGCTAAATTTTGTATTTTTAGTAGAGACAGGGTTTCATCATATTGGCCAGGCTGGGCTCCAACTCCTGACCTCAAGCGATCCACCAGCCTCGGCCTCCCAAAGTGCTGGGATTTACAGGAGTGAGCCACCGTGCCCAGCCCTTGGTACTTCTTTTTAAGCTTGGCAGGTGATCCTAATGGGTAGTCAGATTAATTGCCACTGCAATGCTTTGTGACATTAAATCCCTTCCACTCTAGGCTTTGTAGACTCCCTGGTCAGCACCTTGGATATTTGGTTAGAAATTGTGTTTCTTGGTGCCCTCCTTGACCCCTGACTCCACTGTGATCACCACAGCTGCCAGTCTGGCTACTCTTTGCACCTAGCACTTAAGCCCTCATGACTGAATTTAATGATCTGGAAATTTAATCTCAGTTGGCAGCACTGACCATTTGGCTGAAGCTCAGTAAAGGATAATGTAGCCTCTCTAACTGGAGCTACAACAAAGACTCAGAAAAAAGAAAGTGGAAGGACTGTATACTGAATGAAAGACATTTACAAAAAAGAAGGGTGAACCATGGGTGGGGTGACTAGGTGTTCCAAACTGACTAGGACTGTCCTAGATTTTGGCTTTTTGATTGATTATTTTGGGGTAATAGTTTAGATTTCTTATCAGAAGATTAGGAGGCTTAGAACAAAGGTTATTTGTAAATTTGCTGGCCAGTGGGTTGAAAGTGGGGGATGAATTGGAAAAATAAATAGTGATTATCATCTTAGAGTTCTTAGCAATTTTCCAGATTTTGTTTCTTTTTTTTTAACCCTCTATAACAACTCTGTCCAGTAGAACTTTCTGAGACAGTAGAAAATTTCTGTGCTATCCAATACAGTTGTCATTAATCCCCTGTGGCAATTGAGACTTGAAATGTGGTTAGTGTGACTGAGGACCTGAATTTTTAATATTATTTCATTTTAACTAATTAAAGTGCAAATGAAAATTAGAGCCAGATGTGATGTATCTCACCTGTAGTTCCAGTTACTCAGGAGGCTAAGACAGGAGGATCACTTGAGGCTAGAGTTTGAGACCAACCTGGGCAACATAACAAGACCCTGTCTCTAAAAAATTAAAAAGAAATGAAAAAGGAAATATCCACGTGGGTCTGGTAACTACTTATTGAACAAAGTAGACTTATAAAGTTGTTGTTATCTATGTTAGACATATGTAGGGGCGACTCCTCTCCCATAGCTCCTTCACAGAGAAACTATCTCATGCACCTCTTTTGGAAGGAGCAGTCCTAGTAGTGGGCATAGCAGATTTGACAGGGGGTAAGGGAGCGTGACTAGCAATCCATCTAAACCAGATCAGTTAGGTTCTCTCTTTAAAGAATCTGGAGGCCACGCATGGTGGCTCATCCTGTAATCTGAGCATTTTGGGAGGCCATGGTGAGAGCATCGCTTGAGCCCAGGAGTTTAAGACCAGCCTGGGCAATATAGTAAGTCCTAATTTCTACCAAAAATAAAAAATTAGCCAGGTATGGTGGTGCGCCTATAGTCTTAGCTACTTGGGAGGCTGAGGCAGGAGGACTGCTTGAGCCCAGGGCTGCAGAAAACTATGATCGTGCCATTGCACTCCAACTTGGGTGACAGAGTGAGACCCTGTCTCAAAAAAAAAAAAAAAAAAGAAAAGTCTGGAATTAAGATTCTAAAAGACTGTATTCATTTGGTAAGTGTGAGTTGAACCATTACCAGCAAGGCTGTGAGTAGAGACTGTGTCATAGGAAACCAAGGCCATTTGGAACATCAGTTATAGGGGAGCAGGTGGGGCTTAGAAACCATGTAGCAAAAGAAGGACACGAGGGAAAGAGGGAGGGAGGGAGAGAGAGAGAGAGAGAGAGTTGTCTCATGAGAGACAATAATGCTTTGTTCCAAACGTTTCCACTCTAAGGCCAAGGTCACTTGCAGGTTTTTGTTTACTATTCTTGGATGTCCATGAGAATTTCTGTTGTAATCTTTCAATAAGTCAATTACTGGAGCTAGTTTAATATGTTTCCATGTCTTACAGTTAAAGGGCTTTCTTGAAGACATTGTTTCCAACTTGGGAGTCAGAGAAGAGAAAAAAAGAATAAAGCAAGATATGGAGGAAGGATAAAAGAAAAATAAGGAAAATTCCACAAAAATTCTAGAAATAATGGTGATATATATTGTATAGTAAGACAGTTTAAAAGAGTCCTTGTCTTCATTTGACAAAGAATGATCCTCCTTCATATGAGGTTGTTGTCTTTGACCAAGCTTTGGAAGAGAGACACATGAGACTTGCCACATAATGGTTTTCAGTACATATTTGATGAATGAGTGAACAAATGAATGAATGAATAAAGTAGCAGTGGGGACATGCAACACCTTCCTAGAACAATCTGATCAATCCTTTTGTACAAGACTTTTTTCAGCTAAATTATCTTTATTTTCTCTCTCATTTAGCTTTCAATCATTAATCATCTGTCTTGTCTTCCCACTGTTTCTTTTTTTTAAAAAAGATCAAATTGAGATATAATTCACATATCATAACATTCATAATTTTAAACTGTGAAATTCAGTGGTTTTTAGTGTATTCACAAGATTGTGCAACCTTCACCAGTATCTAATTCCAGAACTTTTTAAATCACTACACACACACACACACACTCACTCTCACACACACACACACACACACACAGACACACACACACACACACACACACCCCAACTCTGCACCCAGTAACTGCTTACCTTCCCTTGGCCTCTGAAAACCACAAATCCACCTGCTTTTTCTGTGGATTTGCTTGGTCTGAATTTATCTGTTGTCATATAAATAAATTATACAATATGTGGCCTTTTGGTTCTGGCTTTTTTCTTTTAGCATGATGCTTTCAAGATTCTTTTGTGTTATAGCAAGTATCAACATTCATTCCTTTTTATGGCTGAGTAATAGACCATTCTGTAAATGTACCACATTTTGTTTATTTCTTCACCAGCTGGCTTGTTTCTACCTTCTGGCCGTTCTGAATAATGCTGTTATGAACACTTATGTACAAGTTTTGTGTGTGCATATGCTTTCATTTTATTTATTAATTTATTTAGAGACACGGTCTCACTTTGTTGCCTAGGCTGGAGCATAGCAGTGTGATCACAGCTTAATGGCCTCCCTCAGCTCAGGTGATCCTCCCACCTCAGCCTCCCTAGTAGCTGAGACTAGAGGTGCATGCCACCATGCCTGGCTAATTTTTGTATTTTTTGTAGAGACAGGGTTTCACTATGTTGCCCAGGCTTGTCTTGAGCTCCTGGGCTCGAGTGATCTGCTGGCCTTGGTCTCCCAAAGTGCTGGGATTACAGGCGTGAGCCTCTGCAGGCAGCCCACATGCTTTTAGTACTCTTGTGTATATAACCAGGAATGGAAATCCTGGATCAAAGAATGTAAAATATAGGCTGGGCACAGTGGCTCATGCGGGTAGCTTCAGTGCTTTGGGAAGCCAAAGTGAGAGGGTTGCTTGAGGCCAGTAGTTCGAGACCAGCCTGGGTAAGAAAACAAGACCCTGTTTCTACAAAAAAAATTTTTTTAATTAGCTGGATGTGGTGGACTGTGCCTGTAGTCTAGCTACTTAGGGGAGGAGGGGGTGGCACTAAGACAGGATAATCGCTTGAATCCAAGCGTTGGAGGCTGCAGTGAGCTATGATCATATTGCTGCATTCCAGCCTGGGTCACAGAGCGAGATCCTATATATTATATATATATATATATAACATTTTGTAAAATATGTAAAATATATATTTAACTTGTTGAGGAACTGCC
The DNA here is from genome assembly GCA_963573385.1 of Cacajao melanocephalus. NCBI lineage: Eukaryota > Metazoa > Chordata > Mammalia > Primates > Pitheciidae > Cacajao > Cacajao melanocephalus. The sequence goes on along the minus strand of CAUYLG010001985.1, from coordinate 1,719 downwards.
AAACTGTTTTCCACAGAAGCTGTGCCATTTTAATGCTCACCAGTAATGTATGAGGGTCCAACTTTTTCCACATCCTCATCAGGACTTATTGTTTTTCATTTTTGTTATTATACCCATCCTAGTGGGTGTGAAGTCGTATCTTACTGTGGTTTTGATTTGCCTTTCTCTGATCATTCATGATGACAAGTGTTTTCATGTGCTTATTGGCCATTTGTATATCTCCCTTGAAGAAATGTCTATTTAAATTCTTTGCCGATTTTTAAATTGGATTTTTTTTTTACTGTTGAGTTTTAAGAGTTTTTTTACACATTCTGAATATGTGATCTTTATCAGTTATATGATTTGCAAATAATTTCTTTCATTCTGTAAATTGTCTTTTCACTTTACTGTCCTTTCAGGCACAGATGCTTTAATTTTAATGAAATCGAATTTATCTGTTTTTTCTTCGGTTGCTTGTGCTTTTGGTGTCATATCTGAGAAAATATTGCCTAAACCAAAGTCTCAAAGCTTACACCTGTGCCTCCTAACAGTTTTATCATTTTTACTCTTACATTTAGGTTTGTGATCCACTTTGAGTTTTCATATAATAGTATGAGATAGGGGTTCAATTTGTTCTTTTCCGTGTGAATATCCAGTGACCTACCACTATTTGTTGAAAATACCATCTTTCCCCATGAAATGGTCTTGGCATCCTTGTGAAAAATCAGTTGATCATCAACGAATAGGTTTATTACTGGACTCTCAATTCTATCCCATTATCTACATGTTCATTCTTATGCCAGTAGCACTGATTGTAGCTTTGTAGCAAACTGAAATCAGGGAGTGTGAGTCCTATAACTTTGTTTTTGTCAAGATTGTTTTGGCTTTCTGGGTCCCTTTCATCTCTATATAAATTTTAGGATCAGCTTGTCAATTTCTGCAAAAAGGAAGTTAGAATATTGATACAGATTACATCAAACCTGTAGATAATTTGAGGGAGTATTGCCACCATCACAATATTAAGTGTTTCAATCTATGAACATGGGATGTCATTCTATTTAATTAGATTTCCTAAATAAAGTTTTCTTTCAACAATATTTTCTAGTCTTCAGTGTAGAAATTTTGCATTCCTTTAATTAAACTTATTACTAAGCATTTTATTCTTTTTTCTGAGTATTAAAAATTTTTATTAAGATATAATTGACAAAAATTGTATTTATTTAGGTGAACAATGTGATGTTTTGATTATGTATACATCGTAAAATTATATCAGGCTCACTAACATGTCATCACCTTACATGCTTTTTTTTTTTATTGTAAGAAACTTAAAGATCTAATCGTTCCTGAAGTTGTTAGAAAAAAAAAAACCTAATTGTTTTGCAATTTTCAAATATACAATACATTGCTATTAACTATAGTCACCATACTGTATAATGAATCTTCAGAACTTATTCATTCTAACTAAAACTTTGAACCCTTTAACCAACATCTTTCCATCCCTCCCCTTGCTGCCAGCCCCTGATAATAGCTATTCTACTCTTTGCTTCTGTGAGTTCAACTTTTTTAGATTCTGCATGTAATGAGATCATGCAGTATTTGTCTTTCTCTGCTGGGCTTACTTCACTTAACATAATGTCCTCCAGGTTAATCCATGCTGTCACAAATGAAAAGATCTTCTTTTTTAAGGCTGATTAGTATTTCATTAGGGACGTCTGTGTGTGTGTGTGTGTGTGTGTGTGT